>NDXB01014558.1:0-11190 GCA_002631895.1 Agapornis roseicollis
CTCCACGCAGCCTTCTCTTCTCCAGGCTCAACAGCCCCAACTTTCTCAGCCTGTCTTCGTATGAGAGATTCTCCAATCCCCTGATCATCCTCGTGGCCTCCTCTGGACTTGCTCTAGCAGCTCCATATCCTTCTTATGTTGAGGACACCAGAACTGCATGCAATACTCCAGGTGAGGTTTCATGACAGCAGAGGGGCAGGATCACGTCCTTTGACCTGCTGGTAATGCTCCCTTGGATGCAACCCAGGATATGGTTGGCTTTTGTGGCTGTAAGAGCACACTGTTGGCTCATGTTCATTTTCTCATTGACCACCACCCCCAAATCCGTCTCCAC
This sequence comes from Agapornis roseicollis, assembly GCA_002631895.1. Lineage (NCBI taxonomy): Eukaryota > Metazoa > Chordata > Aves > Psittaciformes > Psittacidae > Agapornis > Agapornis roseicollis. Next base: position 335 of record NDXB01014558.1, read on the forward strand.
AGGGCTTCTCTGAATCTCTTCTTTGCCCTTGTAGTCTGACTGGTGACCTGTAAACAGTGTCCATGAGCAGAAAGTTATTTCATGAGTCCTTGGTTTCCTGTACTTGCCCCAGAAGATCACAATACAAGCTCAGGACTCAGAATTCACACCAATGAGCATAATAATTACCTTTATAAACTCAGACCTCAGTAAGGAGTAGCATCATACTGTTGCTGAAGTTTATGGACTAAAAGCAGCCTCTTCTACCTTTGATGCAAATGTTCAGTAATTTTTACAGATGTGCATGTAGTTTGGACAATTCTTTTTTTACATGTTTTTTCTTTCCTTTCTCTTCAATCATTATGGAAACTGTGTGATTCAAAAGAAATGATACTAATTAAACTCTTCATAGGAAGATAAATGTGCAAAAAAAGTAAGCTTGCTCTTCTGGCATCTCCGTGAGCCTTCTCAAGTTTGATATTCACATTTAATCATAGCTATCGAATAAATTAAATGTTATTGTGTTTCTTCTCTTGTTCATTTTTATTATTTTTAAAATATCAGGCAAAGCAGATTCTACATTATTTGTTTTAACATATATTTTGACATAATAATTGAACTTAAAAAGTATGAAAAATATGTGTCCATCTCTTTATTACTTTTTTCTTCAAGAAGCAGCTCAATTTTCTTTGAAAACATGAACCCAATTCATTTGCATTTTGATGAAATTAAAAGGAAAGGTCTAAAAACCCTATCATACTCTGATGTATAATAATAGCAAAGAAACAAAAAAGTTTTAGAAGGAGAAATAGAACAGATTCAGAATTGCAAAAGTTGCACTAGAAAAGATATCTACTTCATCATGCATGATGTACCAAACATCTTTTTGATAAACTGGTTTATAATTGGTTTTCAGACTTTGAGTCAAAATAATTTAAAAAACAAAAGAAAACCTCACAGTTATTAAGCATCGCGCTTTTGAAATAAAGTGCTTGCCGTACATTCTTGTAAATCAAAAATGCTTCAAATAGACTTCAGTTCAGCAATGCATATATGCATAATTCAAATCGTATATTCAGGAAATCACATTGTAAGAAATGCTTAAATTTCATTTTATTTAAAGATAATAGTGTGCATGGGTTTTGCTTATTTCTTTGTCTATTAACTTTCAAAGGTGGTTCAGTTTCATGGGTGAACTAAAAAGTGAAGTAAAACATTATGGGTCATCAATTTTTTTTTTAGACATTTATCTAGAATTATGTTTTAAACAGATGTTCAGAAGCAAGCAATGTTTTACTTACCTTTCACAAATAATGTCTCATCTGCTCATAATTTGAGCCTGAGTTGGCTTGTTTCTGCATCTTCAAACACTTTTCTTCCTTCTAATTCAACTTGGATTCAATAGTAATTCAGGAAACCCAAAGATACATTTGGTTTAGATAACAGACATTGTTAAATATTTGTTCAGATGCAATGCTGAGCCCTGAGAGTTCAAACAGAGCTGAAGACAATACAAGAAACACAGACAACATTAGTAACTCGCTTCTGATATGTTAAGGAAACATCCAAATACGTATGAATGGTTATCATATATAGCTACTCTAAATTATCTGATTGGCCTCATATAATTTAGACCTATCTTCGTTCTCATTAAAGGCAACAGAAACTTTGGAATCAACTGTTTTCAAAGTGGTATTTTGGAAATAATTTTTAAAATGAACACTAAAGCTAAATGCCAGCTGACGTATCTTAGCTGACATCAAGGTATGCATGGCACTGGAGAGAGCAGATCTAATTGAATAGCTTGTTTAAGGTTTAAAACTTTCCTTTTTTTTTCTCCTGCACTGAACCATGTTGTTTGGGCTCTTAAATGGCAACTACTAGAGAACACTGGCAGACTGGGCAGTCAGAAGTTTCGGTTTATTTCAGTCTGTTCCCTTTAACTGTGGCACTGGTTTAGAAATATGTTTTCAAAAGGTTCTTGTTCCAATTTTTTTTTTAATCTTTGAAGCAGAGACTGCCAATTTTCACACTCAAAGAAATCTGATCTCCTTGAAAATTTATATACTGATATCAAGACACATACATTCACGAACTTATGTGCTCTGAAGTAATTTTAAACATAGCTAACAAAACAATCTGGGTATGGCTGACTCAGGTTCCCCCAGGTTGAAAAAAAAAAAATAAAATTGCAAGATTTAGTTGGCTCAAAATTCCTATCTACAGAGTAATGTTTCTAATAAAAATAAGAAAAATAATGACCACTTTTTCAGCATACCAGAGGCAAAATCCACAGGATGAAACAAATAGAAGAAAAAATATCTTCCGAAGGTGTGTAATAAAATGTTACAAATAGGGAATTACAATAAAAAGCTAACAGATATAAATTTAGGAGGAATAAATTCTCCTGTCCAATCATATTCAGCCTTAATAACAGAGCTTTAATAGGCTCATACCTTTCTGCCAGTTTCAGAAAAGACTGCTGCTGATCAATAGAATTTATTTTAAAGAAGAGAGTAAAGCAAGTGAGAAACTCTGGTGACTTGAGACACTTTTTCTCAGAAGGCAGATGAATAATGGTTTAATGTTGTGTGAAACATGGGGGCAATATACTCGGTAATCATAAGTTCTGTTCATCACTCATACAGCTTCCATTTGCAATTATTTATTGTTTTGTTTATTTTCTTATTTAGCACCTTAAAGAACACCTGTTTGAAGCATTGTATTTTCTTGATTCCTGGGTAGCAGAGACTTCCTACAGAATTTGCCTCAGAGAAGAAGTTATTCTTGATAGTACATGAGACATGGAGGCAGAACCCTGAATAAAGAGGGAGCATATAAGAGCATATTCCCTACCATGAGAAGCCTTTTTGTCTTAAATTCAAGCAACAGACTGAGACCCTGCACATCCTGATTTTATTCCATTCCTGACTTTCAGAAGTGGCCTTATACTGCCTTTGGTTCTTCAGCTCCAGTCTTCCAGATCTCTGCTTACATGGAAAATCCTCTGCCACTAAAACAGTTTTTCTTGATTTGTTTTTTTTTTAAAAAGGCTTTTCTTTAAAGCATTCATTATTGCTACTTATTTCTCAGATCATGCTTCAAAAACTTTCTCGTCTAAATAGAGAAATAATTTTATGTGCTTCATTTGTTGCTCTCCAGCCAGTTCCCATGGATTTCAGCTTAGAGTTTTCTTTTTTTCATCATCCAATATTTCCATTTCCTTCCCTTCCTAGCACAAAATTGCACCATTATTCATTATTAGCTCATTGAATTCACAGCTGTACCTGCAAATAAAAGAGGGCAGAAAGTATTCCCTGGCAGAGAGGTGCTTGTTTAAGGCCATTAAAATCCTTTACCTCTAGAACAGGGTGGCCATACTCAGGCTGCTTATTAAAAGTAATTGCTGGCTTAGGAGACTGAGAGAGTTCTACTTGAGACTGGGCCAAAATGAGGTAAAGGACCTTTATGAATGGGCAGATGTAAGCACACACACTAGGCGCTGGGACCCAGCCCTAGACATTGTTTAGCTTAGAGCATACTGTTCACATCAGAAAAGTGGTAGTGTTTAGGGATTTGGGTTTGAGTTTTAGATGGGGTGTTTGAGGTTTTGGTGGGTTTTGTGTGCTTTGGCTTGGGGTCTTGTTTTTTGTTTGTTTTTCTGTGTATGTTAAAGCTAACTTGTTTACTTTCTTTTATCAGCCTTCATGTCTTCTGGAAAGGTGGAAGATTGGGTTCCTCGGTAAGTTTCCCAAGTGTTTTCACAACTGGCTTGCTTCTTGTTAACTCTTCAGCCAACTAACTATACATCCCTTTCTTATGCATTCACTGCAATGGTCAAGGTGTTCTAGCTTGTTGACCTCACTAATACCCCAAGCCAAAAAAATGACTGCTAGAGTTATTAAAGCATTGGTCAGAAATTACCACTGGATTAGAGCAGGAGTCTGCCACCACTTTCTGCCATTCCTGGAAAAGAGATGGTGCTGCCATCTCTGTTGTTTCAGGGATTCCAGCTAGAGAAGAAGGAAAGTACAGATCAAAATAAAGCTTACAAATTACTTAAATTAGGGTATTTCTTGTGTCTAGGACTGGAATTCACTTGGTGATTTTCCAGAATGGCTCGACTAATATCTGGCCATTCTGCTGCATATATAGAATTTTGTCCTGCCTACAGACTGCAGAATGGGCAGATGCAAGCACACGCACTATGTCCAGGGCTGTTCAATGACAATATAGCTTAGACTTGAGATGAATTAGCAGTCATTAATTTCCAGCTCATATAGCTTGTTTTTTGAAGACTGCATTATGATAACACTAGTGCTTAAATAGGTTCCCCCAACTGGAGTGAACTCACATCCTGACTACCTGAAAGTCAGAGTAGCTCAGAGTTGCCTGCAATTTTTATGTTCCCATACATCTTTAAGCAGTCAGCCACAAGATGCCCCCACTTAGTATCTGGCTTCAAGATGCTTCAGTTAATGGAATGTGAACCCAAAACAATAGAATCATAGAAGCATAGAATAGTTAGGGTAGGAAAGGACCTTAAGATCATCCAGTTCCAACCCCCCTGCCATAAGCAGGGACACCTCACACTAAACCATATCACTCAAGGCTTCATCCAACCTGGCCCTGACAACCACCAGGGATGGAGCATTCNAATAGTTAGGGTAGGAAAGGACCTTAAGATCATCCAGTTCCAACTCCCCTGCCATAAGCAGGGACACCTCACATTAACCATGTCACCCAAGGCTCTGTCCAACCTGGCCTTAAACAACGCCAGGGATGGAGCACTCACAACTTCCTTGAGCAACCTATTCCAGTGCCTCACCACCCTCACAAGAAAGAATTTCTTCCTTATATCCAATCTGAACCTCCCCTGTTTAAGTTTGAACCCATTACCCCTTGCCCTGTCACTACAGTCCCTAATGAAGAGTCCCTCCCCAGCATCCCTATAGGCCCCCTTCAGATACTGAAAGGCTGCTAGGAGGTCTCCACGCAGCCTTCTCTTCCCCAGGCTCAACAGCCCCAACTCTCTCAGCCTGTCTGCGCTCCCTGGGCAGGTTTTTTACCACTCACAGCTGCCACCGAGCCTCCTGGCTCCGCCCCTGGTGAGTCAGGTGCTTGCGTGAGCTGAGCTGCTGGCTCCTGGACAAGTCCTGCCAAGTCAATGCTCTCGTGTTAGGATTTACTAAACAAGAAAAGAAAGGAAGAAAAAAAAGAAAAAAAGGGAAAAAAAGGAAGAAAATATAGAATTTGAGTGCTGAAACACAGAAAGCGGAACATTTCCATATAAGGCAGGACTGGGGAACAGCATTTTAAAACACATAGAAATACATATGATCATAGGATCATTTGGGTTGCAAAGTACATCAGAGGGTCTCTAGTCCAAGCTTCTGCTCAAAGCCTGGTCAGCACTATGGTCAGACTGGATTTCTCAGGGCTTTATCTATTAGGTCTTGAAAAGTTTCAAGAATAGGAACTATACAGTGTCTCTGAATAATATGACAAGTGTTCAAGCAGTCCATTGCTTGACTGTCCCCTTGGGGAGAAATATGTTGCTCATATTGAGTATGAACTTTTCTTGTTTCATTTTATGGTCTTTGCCCCTCCTTCAGCCATGTGCTGCTATGATCAGCCTAGCTTCAACTGCTCCATCACCTCTCTGAAATGACTGGCAGGTGGCTTTTAGGACATGCAGAGGCTGTGCCTTCTCCAGGCTCAAAAAGACCCTGTCCACCAGTCTCTCCTTGCTTTTCTTTGCTCCCTGATCATCTTGGTGTCTGTCTGCTGAACTCACTTCAGTTTGCCTATGTCTTTTGGGGAACCCAAAACTAGACATAAAATTCTGAGTGCTGAGTAGTATCAAGTATCTCCTCAGTCTTTTGACTTGCTCCTGTTCATGCAACACAGGCTGCTGGAGTCTCTCCCACCTTCCAGGGTGCACTGGTACCTCCTGTTCAGCTTGCTATACCATTTTTTCCACAGAGTTGCTCCCTAGCCCCGCAGTCCCCAGCCTGGGATGCTACAAAGGATTCTTCTTTCTCAGTTGAAGGAGTTCATATTTGCCCTTGTTGAGTTGTATAAAGTTCCTATCGGCCCATTTTTCCATTCTGTGTAGGTCCCTCAGTATTGCAGCCCTGCTCTGCAGCGTATCAAGTCATCATCCAATGTAGCATCATCTGCAAAGTTTATGATACCTGCACTAGGCATTGCTTAAACAGAACAGATCCAGGGCAGAACCCATTAGTTACCAGCCTCCATAGCCACTACCCTTGAAGCCAAAATATCTGACCAGTTTTTTATGCATCTGGTCATCCACTCATCTAGGCTAGATGGGTATGATAACACTGTTGGAGATACCGTTAAAGGCACACATTTAGGCTGCTCAAAAGCTTGAAAGATATACGATGCATAAAGTTACAGAAGTTGGTTTATTGAGGTATGAAGTCAATGAAAATGGTTAGATACCCAAAGAACAAAAAAAATATATTTCCAATGCTATTGTATGCAACTGCCTTAAATACAAGCCGTAAGGCATTTCTGCATTTAGTTTACTTTCATCTGAATTTTCCTCATGCTATAAAAGAAAAAGTGCTCTCTGAATGTTGCACCTAGCACACATACCAAATGTTTATGTTACCTGTAAGGAACTACTGCGTCACAGAATAGATATGCACTTTCCACACCTTCAACTTCTCCAGTCTTTACAACCAAAAATCTTTATTAGGCTTTTTGCATACATTGCTGCTCATTCCTTCTCCAGATACTTTTGAAGAAAATAACTGAATGATCAAACTATTACTTTTTACCATGTCACTCTCCTGTATGAGTCACACAATCTGCTTCTCACTGCACATTTTAGCAGAAACCAACTGCTTTTAGTCTTCAGAATCAAGTTATTTTGTTTATTTTTTGCTTTCTCTACAAATCTCTAAGCTGAGCTCTCTGCTGAAACACTGTTTCACATGCTGCAACTATGGAAATACTGTACAAACAAGCACCAAAACAGTTCTTATATCAAATGAAAAGTTTGAAAGAATAGCCATCTACCAACAGAAGAGCTTCAGACATCCGTCACATACCTGCATGAGTCAGGCATACAGTCAGATCTAAAAGTGGGAACTAGCGCAAATGAAGTTTTGTATTTAGCATTTCAGCAGATTCTGTTTGGCTACTACTAAATATCAGAATTTTGCAGGTTTTAAGTTTAAAAAAAAAAAAAAACAAAACAAAAAGAGAGATTGCTTCCAAGCCTTGGGGGACATGGTTTAGGGTGAGGTGTCCCTGCCCAAGCAGGGGGGTTGGAACTAGATGATCTTAAGCTCCTTTCCAACCCTAACTATCCTATGATTCTATGATTCTATTCTAAGACTTAACAACTGCTACAATTCTTTTTTCTATTTTTTTTTTTTGCAACACCTTCACTTCATGCAACCAAATTTATTGTGAAGAAGAATTAAANAGATGATCTTAAGCTCCTTTCCAACCCTAACTATCCTATGATTCTATGATTCTATTCTAAGACTTAACAACTGCTACAATTCTTTTTTCTATTTTTTTTTTTTGCAACACCTTCACTTCATGCAACCAAATTTATTGTGAAGAAGAATTAAACCCACACATAGAAACTACCGGTATAAGACTGGACATATTTAAAATTATGTGTCTGCATTTATGTTCTTGAAGACATCTTAGGTTTTATTATTATTTTGTTATATTAGGTAGAAAGATTGAATGATTTGGGAACTTCAGTGGCAGCTAGGTATAATGTATGGATCTGGCATTATTTTTTCCTACATAAACCAGAATTTTCAAGACTGTGTATTGAGAAACTGTTACTTGAGGTGTCATGTGAGTCTAAAGGACACTATTATGCAACTCTTTCAAACTTTAGAAACCATTCCAAAAGAGATTCACTGTTTGAACAGGATTAACCACCGTCAGGTAAGTGTAGAGGAGGTACCTGATTTGTAAAGTATGTGACAGTTCAGAGAAAATTTAAATGGAGTTTTCTTTCCCTTAAGACTAAAGGAAATATGAGGGCAGTGTTCAAGGCCAGGTTGGATGAAGCCTTGGTTGGCAGAGTTTAGTGTGAGTTGTCCCTGCTTATGGCAGGGGGGTTGGAACTAGATGATCTTAAGGTCCTTTCCAACCCTAACTATTCTATGATTCTATAACCTGTTTTCCTACATAAAGAAACGTACCTTCCTGCTAATCTGTGTTCTTACTCTGAACACCAAGTCATCAGTATTTACTCAGGCTGAATGACATACACTGTAACTTACTGCTTAAGTGATTTAGAAATGTGTTTATATCCTGTCTGTGTCTTGTTTTATTGCTATTTAAAGATTAGTAGCTGATGGATGATGATGGTGTTTTAGTAAATTGCTTCTTTACAGTAGAGCTATGGTGGTGGTTTTTTGTTCCTTGGCAATATAAGTCTTTTTTACATTAGAAGTTTGGACTGTACTAACTGTTCTGGAAAGACTGTGTAGCTGCCCCAGTGTGGGTATGGATGCAGTTATATTTATCAGATGATGATTAATGCAGGCACAGCTATTTTCCATAAAGGATATGCTATTTATAGTCCATTTCTTTATCAGTGGAACAGCACCCTTGCTACTTTTGCGTCCAATTTATTCTTCTTAATACTGGGATTTGGGATCTTAGAATTGTAAGATAGCTCAGGTTGGAATGAACCTTGGGAGGGCTCTGACCCAACCTCATGCTCAAAGCAGGGCCAGCAGCTATAAATTAGATCAGGTTAATTAAGGCTTAGTCTACTTGGATCTCAAAATTTTCCAAGGATGGAGACAGCATGTCTCTGGGCAACATATTCAATTTATGATCTCCTTGTGTAAATCCAGCTTTGCATGCCTCCTTGTTTGTTTGCTTGCTTACTTGCTTGCTTTCTTCCTTCTTTCTTCCCTTCCTCTTTCTAACTAGGAGGCCCCTGCTTATCAGCTTATCATCTCTTCACTTGGTACTTAGTCACCACTTCCTCTGGTTTTTTTGCAAGTTTCATATCAATTACTGTCTCCTGATAATCTGTCACTAATACATCTTCATCAATGTTTCTTTAGATATAACACTATAAACACAGCCATGCTTCTTTTATCCATCAGATGTATTATGTATTTTGACTTCTAAATTATTGTATTCATTTAAAAACCTGTCACTTCTGTGAAAATTTGAACACACAGCATTGTGAACACTTCTCAACACAGAAATTATTTTTTTTCCTACTCTTCATCACAGATTTTTCAGATTTTTATATATATGGCTAAATCTTGCCATAGATAGTACCTGAAATAATATTTTAACCTTTCCCTAACCATATATGGGGCTCAACCTGCATTACCATTTAAAAAAGTTTAAATAAGGAAAGCAATTTCACCTAACAAATATACTCAATGTCCTGTGATAGTCTAAATCAAGATTATTCCACTATCCTGAACATGGAATTTTCTATTGACACCTCTGACCCATAAAACTGGAGTAAATTAAATATAGGATTTTATTATTCTTTCTACAGTATCCTTTATGGTAGATATTTTTACTGCTAACTTTCCCTTACTTTCTTTGCAGAGATCTTTCAAGCAGGAAAACCACTATTTAGGTGAGACAGACTGAGTTTCACTGTAACAGGTACATATTTCTAAAAAGTGACAAACTTTCAAACAGTAGTGGAAGAATTAAATGGAGTTAAACATTGTCAGAGCCCAGTCACTATGATCATGTCATCTCTTGCAGAGATTTTGGCACCTTTTTGGCCTGAGCCAGCCACCATGCTTCCGGGGAATATATAGGCATGTTTCTGGAGCTACTACAAGCAAGTATGCATGAGGTTTGCATAGCCAGCTCTTCGTACCAGGGAGCTACAGGGGTGTCCAATGGAAGCAGTGCCAGCTGATTCCAAGACGGAACTACTGCTGGTCAAGTCTGAGCCCATCAGCAATGGTGGTAACACCTCTGGGGTAATGTAGTTCAAGACCATCTTCAGAACCTAAATGTGCACAAGTTCATGGGACCTGATGAAATCCATTCGTGGGTCCTGAAGGAGCTGGCGAGTGAAGTTGCAAAGCCACTGGCCATCATATTTGAAAAATAATGGTAGTTAGGTGAAGTTCCCAACGACTGGAAAAAGGGAAATATAACCCCCATTTTCAAGAACAGGAAAATGGATGACCGAGGGAATTACAGACCAGTCAGTCTCACCTCTGTGCCTGGAAAAATCTTGGAGCAGATTCTCCTGGAAGGCATGCTAAGGCACATGAAAAACAATGAGGTGGTTGGTGACAGCCAGCATGGCTTCACTAAGGGGAAATCCTGCCTGACCAATTTGGTGGCCATCTATGATGGGTCTACAGAACTGATGGACAGAGGTAGAGCAGTTGATGTCATTTACCTGGACTTGTGCAAAACCTTTGACACTGTCCCACACAACATCCTTGTCTCGAAATTGGAGAGACATCAATTTGATAGGTGGGGCACTTGGTGGATAAAGAACCAGTTGGATGGCTGCACGCAAAGTGTTGTGGTCAATGGCTCAGTGTCCGGCTGGAGGCCAGTGACAAGTGGTGTCCCTCAGGGATCGGTGTTGGGAACAGTCTCGTTCAACATCTTTGTCGCTGACATGGACAGTGGGATTGAACACGCCCTCAGAATGTTTGCGGATGACACCAAGCTGTGTGGTTTGGTGGATATGCTGGAGGGAAGGAATGCCGTCCAGAGGGACCTTGACACGCTTGTGAGGTGGGCTGATGCCAGTCTTATGAAGTTTAACCACGCCAAGTGCAAGGTCCTCCACGTGAGTCGGAGCAATGCCAGGCACAGCTACAGGTTGGGCAAAGAGGAGATTCAGAGCAGCCCTGCAG
>NDXB01014559.1:24352-37067 GCA_002631895.1 Agapornis roseicollis
TTTTTTTTTTTTGTCTACTCATTTGGCATCTTCATTTGCTTCTTTATTTGACATCCTGGTTCCTGATGTTTTATCTGTCAGCCTAAATGGCAAATACCAGCCGCTAGCTTATGACTCCTTCTGCTGATGTTTGTAGTAGATCTCAGGTCTTTCTTCTGACTTTTAAGGCTCTCCTGTGTTTCTTCCCAAGTGACCTGTGTGTTGTGACTCCTACATTGCTATTCACTACACTGTCATCATTATTAAACCTTTATTTCACAGACTTTAAACTAGATATTTTCCATACAAAATGAGTTTTCTGAAATGAGGTATGCACTTAACCCTTCTCTATTGACAAAACCTTGTGCATTCTCTCTTGCCTTTTCCTGTAAAGGGGACTCCAGTGCTGTGTGGTTATCTTCTGGATTTCTTCCTGGTCAAAATCAAAAGAGCCAAAAAACGATGAAGCCCTTCAATCTGGCAATTTATCATAAATTATTGCTGAATCTCCTTTTGGGTGATCACTGCTAACTGCTGAGGAATTATTCCATAGTAACTTAGAGGCTGAGCTCAAACATTTTCCGAAGTGTGAAATCTGAAAACTTTGAATGGGTCATTTTTGCACTTGATTACAGGCTTTTACTCCTCCAGCCTTCATAGATGCATCTTCTTTGAATGGCATGATTTATGTAAAGAGCTATGCTGTGGTTCTCAAAAGACACTTGTAGAACTTGATATGATAGAGTGTTAAAGATTGAGCCTTGCAGCTTACAGGAATGTTAATTTGAAAAATAGTTCCGTAAAATAAATCTGAACATGTATTCAAGTCCTCTGAAACTTGCTTAGATTTGCCCTAAATTGAGCATAAATTCCTTAGTTTTAGCCTTGAAAAATATAAATATATAAAAGAATGATCTCTTCCTCTGGTAATATTTATAGATTTCCTAATGTTATTCCTGAGACTGTGGGGGATGGATATATGGAGTTGTCAGACAGAAACAAGGTGTTCCAGGAGTGCTGGCCCTTAGTGTAAGCCAAGATAAGAGGAGCAGGAGTGCTGTTATGCTGTTTTAGATAAAAAGAGACTAAACAGTGATATTTGCATTGGGCCTTATCTCAGTCCTATTGAGCTTAGTGGAAATCTATCAGGGACATCACTGAAACTAATATTTAGGCTTCTGATTTCTGATATTCTAAGACTAGGGTAAACATACACTGGTGGCACTTAGCTGTTGAAGAAGCTTGAGCAGGTCTAAGAAAATCTGAACTGTCCGGTTTACAGTTTTGACTGATCATGTGAAATGTTTTTTCTTTCCTCTGATGCTCAGGAAAGTGTTTCATGAGTAGTCTTGACATGCATTTTGTGAATCTTAGCCAGCTTGCATGATGCCACAAATGTCTTAGACTGTATTGAAAGTGCCAGAGTGAAGCTAGAGAAGAATCGAAAGAGAATTTCAAATATGTATTTTATTTTGCATATCAAAATATTAATTTTGAAATGTAAATATAAATGTTGGCATCTAAGCTTGAAATTATAGGCCATTATCTGTAAGGCTTCCACAAAGGTTACATTTCTGGCATTTACAGTGCTGTATGATTTCTGTCTTTTAAGAGACAATGTGTTTGAATTCAAAATCAGAAGGTGTACTGTGAACTTTAAAGGGGATAGGGGGAAATGGAAAATTCTTCCTTTTGGGAAGCCCAATTAGGCAGATAAATGACAGAGATGACTTCACTAATTTATGTTCTCTGTGAGTTCAGCAATGAAACACAGCACACATGCTGTTCACTCTGTTCCTTAGAGCTTTTGGATAGTTTACTGTTTGTGGCTGTAAAAGCACAACAGGGAATACCTTAACATATGCTGGAGCTAAACAGGATGAGAAATGGCAGCAGCTAATCTGTGAAACATAAAATGCATCTTCTTGAAGTGTTTGTCTAGAAAAAAAAAGCATTCCAACTTCATGGTTTTCAAAACCTTTTGAAATGCACTTCATCAGAGGCACTGCCTCTTAAATACATAAATTACCATAAAAATATCTTCTTGCTTCATTACATTAGCTTCTCACTTGAAGGGTTCACCTGTTGGGGCAGGACCAGATAGCAGTGAGACTGCTACTCCACTGACCACAGGGTTCCTCATTTATTTAACTTTTCTCTTTATGTTCAAGGAGGAAAAAGGGAAATAATTTTGCAACTTGTACCGCTCTCCTCTGATAAGTTAGCATTTTGCAAAATGTTCAAGTGTCCACTTGTCTTCTGTTACAACTCAGGAATCCCTGGGTAAGGATGTGCTGGGTGGGCTGAACACCTGAAGAGGGTTCGGTTGAGATGAGGAGACAAACAGTGATACGAGAGCAGATCCATATGCCTATGTGCACCAGCAGAGTCCTGCAGATGTGCTCCTCAGGAAGTATTTGGCTGCATCACTCTGGTCAAAATGCTATTTAAAATGTAGTCCTAACAGAGTATCCACAAAGTCATGACTTGCATGCTAATCTTGTTGAGCTGTAAACACCCTGACATACTTTGGCAAGAGGAGACGGATACTGAAAATAATGATAAATATTTGATTCATTTGGGATTTTGGTCAGGTGAGAACTGGAAGGTTAGCTGGAATGACTGAAATAACCTTTCCTTCAAAAAGAAGGAAACTAACTATTGGAAATCTCAGAATTAGTCTGATTCACATAGAATTTCCAGACTGATTTTTTGTTTTACTGGTTTAAGACACTAGGGTAAGTTTTAGATTAATTTTAAAAAGGTTATCTGAATCAAAATGTTCAAAGTTTATCCATTTTAGGGCTATGATCTTTCATTTGCATTTAAACATAGTGGATTTAATGATCAGAATTCTTTTAAAAGTTTATCCCAAGTGTATTTTTTAAGGATTCATTAACTTATTTTCTTTGGCTTTTGAGACATAATAGCCTTATTTTTGTGTTTTACTTGCTGCTATGATATAATAGGAATGGTAGAGCTATATTATATGTCACATTGCTTATTTGACATGGACTCAATTGCTTGTATTAGTCAGCAGATGACACTTAGAGGTCACCAGTCCTCATTGTGATTCTGAAGTTACTGAGTAATTTCTTATTCTTTCAGAGGCTATTTATTTTAATGATATTTTTGCCTGTATTACAGTTCTATAGCTGTAATTGTCAGTAAAGCTGTATGTAGGTATTAAAACTAATAGACTATTTCTAGCAAGTGACTGGTATAGTATTTATGGAACCATCTGTTCCACTAAAGTTTATAATTTGGTGTATACAAAGTTTCTCACATCACTAGAATCTTTCAAGTTTCTAGATGTAGCCAAAATTTAAGGGACAATATTAATAATACATTTTGACAGCTGTGGTACTCCAGAACAGTTGTCTTTTTGAACAAGCATCCTCAAAATTTGGATTACATTGCTATTTCTGTAAAAATGACACTAAAATTGTGATGAGAGGTAGACATTTACAGCCATATCTATTGCTTACAGTGTCAGATCTGCAGTAGTTGCATACAGCTACCTAGAAGACAGCTGGGGATGGATTTTCTAAAGACAGCAGATCTTTATTAGAAACAAGTGATAATGCAGCAATATCAGCAGCGTTGTGCTGGGATTTTTAAAATTTTTTAATTTTTATTTTTTTTTTATTTTGGTGAGGATAAGTGTCTGTACTTGTATAAAAGCCACCTTGCATAACATTGCACTTTCTTGATCCTCAACATTGCAAAGTTGCAACCATGACCTGCTAACAGATGGGTTAGAAAGTTCCCTCTGACACAGCAGATTTCTTCAGTCAAACTTAATGCCAACCTGGTACCTTATTAACAAAAACAGTGCATTTACCTGGGAGTTGGTGGTGCTTGGCACAATGAATATGGTATCTGATGCTGGTGCAAATCCCGAGGCAGAAACAGATAGCAAGCTGGAGCAATAAAAAACATGTAAAGACCAAAGGGTTCCAAGAGGAAGTAGCAGCCAGAACAAATCTCAGCAGCTGCAAATGGCTTTTGTATGTGGCAAAATGACAGTTGCAGCAAAGTTCTCTTCTGCTTTAAGGGCTGGGTAAGGACTGATTTTTGATTTTTTTTTTAATTTTTCATTCCAGATGTTTACTTTGGAAACTCTTTCTAGCCTGACAGTTATTACAGTCTCATTTATCAAACTGATAGGTATGAGGCAGTTTAAATTTCACTAAAGTAAAATGGATGAATTTTGACTTTGAAGCTATGGGATGAAATGTAAAAGAACACTTGACACACACCTGTAGTTCAAAACCACTTACATGTACTGACTCTGTGCACTGTTGCTACATAACTCATTCTCATTTGCAATTCATCAGTCCCCCTTAATTCATGTATAAGTAGTTACCTTTCAGTTACACACCATGGGGGTGTTGTCACTGAAAGGTGGAATCACCTAAGAGAATCACTTGAGTTAATGCAGAAATGAGGGCAATGTATTGATGTAGCAACAGGACATGTAGCTTTTTATATTTAAAGTCAGGAGCCTGAAATTATATGTATAAAGGGTATTTATTGGGAGCAACTGCACCTTTATTAAAGACTTGTGTTTGAATAGGTACAGCACCCAGATCACAGAGTGATTGGTGCTTTGAAATGGGCATTGAAGCCAGAAAGATTATAGGGTTTTGGATTTTTTTGCTCATAATGCATGTTAAAAGTAGATTTTTCATTTGTGAAAGAGCTGTTTTTGAAAGAAATGTCACTTATAAACAATGCAACAAAAGCATGAGTGTAAGATAATATGAGCATGCATGCTGTACTGCTATACTGCCTCCCTCCCCATCCTTCCTGTTCTTTGTATGTTGGCCACAGCACACTGTCTGTAGCTGTGCTGCTCCAGAAGCATGTTCAAATGCAAGTATGAAGTTTGCTATTGAAAATTTTTAACTTATCTGTGTTGGGGGGAAAAGAATAAGAGAAATAGCAGTAGGAATGTCAGCAGTACGGAATACCTTGGGAAACAAGAAAATGCAAACCCTCACCACAGAGTGAACCACAATGTGGTATGGTTGAGGAGCAGAGACCATGAGAGCAGGAGACCAGAAGAAGATATCAGGGTCCACCCTGCTGCCTGTTCTGCCTGGGCCCCTGCCTGGCAAACAGTTTAGAGTTTCCCCAGACATGTGCTTGTGTCCCCCAGCCACAAGTGTAGGGGAATGGTGCAGAGTCCCTGCAAGGGATGGGTTTCATCAGCTGTGGCTCTGCTTTGGGCTGAAACCCAAAGGATTTAGACAAAAACATTGAGTAGTTTTCAAATGTATAATGGTTTGGGTTCTGTATCCCGTTCTAGAGCTTGGCTGTTCGTGCTCATGGTAGTCTTTAAGGTATTAGGGCACAAAAAACTTGGATTGGACATTGTCAAGGGGAAATAATACTTGCAATTGCTGAGTTTCCTGGTTAAAAAAAACCCACAACAATGTCTAAGTAAGAGCAATGTTTTCTCAAGCATCAGTAATACTTTAATTCAATACAGCGACAACAACAACAAAAATATCGATTTTATTGCTCTCTATTTTATGGATCATGAATTTAATGGAACTAAATATTTGAAGTACAAGTGAATAATATTGCTTTAGTGAGTTATTGACCACATTTTACTATTTTTTGTTCTGCTTACTCAGCTTTTCATATATCTAACTCTGAAGACCTATGTACTACTAAAGAACAGTAAAGCAACCAGCTGCTCTGTTAATCTTCCTGCACTGAGCAACATATTATGCACCTTCTCTGGTAGGCTTTTCTCTTCTGAATGTGTTTTATTAAACTGAGAAGAATATGCATTCTTAGGACCCAACAAATCTGACTGCTTGGTAGCCGTGTCAAGCAGTGTTTTCTCTTAAGACCATTGGGCAGAGTATTGGACAGATCATGTTACGAGATTGTCCCTATTCCAGAAACCTTACAATATTGATGATATGAAAGAAATGAGAGCTGAGATGTGCATAGAGAGTCCAAGAAATTGTTTAATTTACATTACTGATCAGGGCTGAAATAGAAATACAAACTGATTCTCCACATTACTGTTTTGCAGCAGCAAATTGTCTTCAGTCAGTCATTGTAAAAGAACTGTCCAGTCCTAGGTATTCATTGGGTTGATTTCAGTATCAGGTAATTATTTTGTAGATTTAAAATCCATGCTACCATAGAGCTACAGCTCTGAGTCAAACAGATACAAACAAAATAGTTTGCATTTTCTGCAGTCTAAGATATTTTCTACTCTGACAGATTTTAATCCAAGTCACCACACTGTCAAGAAGAAGAAAACTCCTACACCAAACTTAGAAATTATCTAAGATGGGTTTTACAGATAAAAATCTCACTCCCAGATGGGAACGCACTTTTTCAGTAAGAAGGAAGCCACAGGGTAATGCTGGCTGATCATCTTCCTTCAGCTCCCCTCAAGGATCATTTATACTTGTTCATATACAAGACCATTGTCAAACTGCCAGAAAGGCAGTACAGTGGTTACAGTGGTCTTGCTAGAAATGAAAACTCTAGTGAATAGAGCAGCCTTGATTTAAATGTAGAAAATAGGTGTGGAAAGTCATTCAATTGTTGCATCAACACTATTGCATCAGAAGTGCTCTCAACAGATGTTTGTTATCTATTATAGGGTCTTCTGCTGATTGAGAGCCTGAAGCCTCCATGGGCAATCTGTTCCTGTGCCTAACTTTCTTTGCTGTTAAGAAAGTTTTCTTAGCATCCAACCTATTTCCCTCTGGCTGTGATTTTAGCTCATTACTTGTAGATTTCTCCCTAGGCACCAAGGAGAAGAGCTTGTTCCTGACCATTTCAGTTATCTTTAATACACTGTCAGAATGCTATAATCCCTCCCTGTACTCCCCTGCAAACCAAACATCTCTGGTTTTCTCAATATTCCTTTGTTGTTTTCTAGATTTCAATTTGTTGGGTTTTATTTCTTTCTTTTTTCCTCCCTTGTGGCTTCTCTTTTCTTGAGCCACATCGTGGTCCCTGTCACATGAATCAGAGTTTCAATCTAGCCCACCAGTTAAGGCAAACCCTTAGTATTTTGCTGAGGCTGATGGGAAAAATCTTCCTTGGAAATTATAAGCCTAAGATTATTTACGTAACCTGTTATCTGTTTAAGTTCTCCTCTGTTTTTCTCCAGTAATTACCTTTCTCTAGCTGTTACTTCAATAAAAGGCTTGTAGGTCCCATATGGAATAGGAAAGCACAGAAATTACTCATGCTTTGAAAGGAAAGTAACTAATTTCAAAGCTAATGATACATGCTGCTTTTTCCAACCCGTATAGTTAATTTGAACATGAGAAGAAGATAGTCTGCATGGATTTTTAAACACCCCTGAGGTACCCATATGGAAATAGTTTTTCTGAAAAAGGTTGCTGCCTGTCCCTCAGTAAAGATGGGCTAATTTAACCCACAGTGGCTGCTTCAGTAGTATAGTTCAAAGGAGCTTCAAGATGGTTTTATAATGGAGAAAAAAAGCTTTTTTTCTTTATGTTGCAAAACAGTTTTGTTCCAAGTGTTCATATGAAAACAGATTGAACCCACCAATATTATTACTAAAATTGAAATTAATTCTGCACAAAGATTTAGGGAAGTGTGAGGAGTGGCACAGATTTATACCAGTCTATTGGGTCTCCACTTTCAGTAAAACAAGTTACTGTTGCTTTACATAACATATACGTCAGTGTTTTACATATATTTTCTTGAAATGTAAATCTGTTTTAAAAATTACCAACCTTCAGTGTAAAACCTATTAAACTGCCTAACTTTGTTGTGTAAGGGAAAGGTGAGGTGTTAACACCACTGTTGCAAGTTGGTTTAGATTATCTGAATACTTTTACAGGACTACTTTTCTAGGAAATTAGAGAAAAGCAAATTTTATAGAGGAAAAAAATGTTCTTGCCCTTTAAATGCTGAGCATCCTGCACAGGACCACAGGCACAAAAGGCACATAACCAAGTCTTGTAGCCATGAAAACAACAGCACAAAAAGGAGCTTTCTCTCCCAGCTTAATTTTTCGTAGTTACAGAAATGAGGCTACCAGCTGTTTGAATTACAGTGTGCAGTCATAGAATAATAAGAAAGTTAATCTGTTTAAGTAGCTATCATGTTCTAGTTTTTCATTGGCAACTCCTTGCCTGCTATTGCCATTTACCTGTAAATCTGCCTCTAAATGCAAGCATCAGTGCTCTTGGTACAGGTTAGGGAAAACAGAACACCTGCAGGTAGCTTCAGTGAAAGTATCTATGGACAAAAAGTGTGTGCGTGCACATATATATGTGCTTTTTATAAATCTTTGGAAAGAGTTGCCGAGTACGGTTTGCAGAAAATATGTAGAGGCTGATTTTGTCCTGGGTGTCTTTCAGCATGCATTGAGAAAATAAGAGTTAGGTTTCTTAGTCTACAGTATAGTATAGTCTGAGCTGGGAGATGCAACCTTACTCACTAGCGCGTGGTTGTAAACTGCTGGGGTTTTGTGAGGCAGAAGAATACTTGAAAGATTTTTAGGAGGCCCCTGGTATTAAGCTGCTTGGGTTTTTCACACAGGTCAGCTCTGGCTGGAAACGTTGAGCTGCATGTTCTATGAATAATTTTTGGAAATGAGATGTGTTTGCAAAACCTCTGAAGAGCACCTCATAATTCTGAAGCTTTCTGTAATTTTTTGTCGGGGGAGACCCAACTAGGAACAGAAGGATTTTTTTTCTTTTTCCCTGTAGTATTTAAATAAGGAAAAAGGGTGAGATCTCCTGAAGGGAAGAGGCATTTCATATAACCCATTCATTAAGTCTTATAGATCAAAATTACTTTTCTTTGTCACCTGTGCCAAAATAGCCGGGTACTACTTTAGCTGGGCCTTTTATAAACAAAGCAATTCACCTAAATGAAATTTTCAATGATGTAATCTTCTTCCTTTCTCTCTTCCTCCTTCCCTCCTGACCTTGTCCCCCACCTTTTTGCAGCTTTGGTACTCTGCCTTCTGGTGGGTATCGTATAGTCCATAAGGGGAAAAGTCTAACAGATGCAGCAAAAGGTCTTAAAGTGGTTTATTTGAAACACTACCTCTGTTTCCCAGAACTAACTAATAAATATAAAGCCAGTACACAATTAAGATTTCAGAATTTGACTGCCTTTACCTCCCCTCTATACCTGGTCTGTAGCTGAGATGTTTTAGTAGGTGATTCATCAGCAGCTTTACTGACTTTATTCACTTAAGAGCACCTAGAGGGACAATGTTTCAACATTATATTAACAAGAGCTGAGGATCACGTTTAATTCCATTTTAATTGAAAAGCTTAGTGTTAATGCGTTATTTTTTTAGCTTAAAAAAAGTTACTTTGTAAAAATCAACTTTTGTTTTTATCCTCTAAAATTCACCAAGGGAATCTGAAATTGGGTCAAACTACAGTTTTATTTTGTTCTGCAGTAACATTATTTTCTTGATATGAGATTACTTACTTTCTATGAGTTGCCAGTGGCAAATTAGTCTTGATGTTTGAGGCATAAAAGGTGGTACATTCCTGGTGTTCAAAATCCTGTCCTGCTCCTACATTTTCTGAGCAGTTCCCCAATGATGGAAATAGCCCTAGGCTATGGTGCGTATTTTCAGGGCAACTATTGTGCTGGACTGTGACTTTAGTATATAAAATACCTTAGTTTGGAGTGATCAGCTCCTTTAATAGCTTATGGGGTAGCTATCCCCAAAGGCCTGAGATTCTCTTTTTTTTTTCCCCGAGTCCTGCAACAAGCCTTTTGTATCCTACATGGTTTCCTGTATAGGGAAANATCCCCAAAGGCCTGAGATTCTCTTTTTTTTTCCCCGAGTCCTGCAACAAGACTTTTGTATCCTACATGGTTTCCTGTATAGGGAAATGTGATCTACACATCTGCTTGGAAGAAGAATGGCTGTTGTGCATGCAGGTCACTGCTCATTTAGGCTATGTTTTTCTAAAACGTTTCTAGAGTAGCTAACCTTTGGGTGAAAGACAATTGGATTAACTGCTTTTAGAGCTATTGTGTTCATAGCTCCAAAAACACAAAGAAACATTAACCCTCCAGCCCACTCCCCCCCCCCCCCACTTTAGAAAATTGACCAATTATAGCTAAAATTTCAAAGGACCTACAGTGCCATGTAAGGTCATTTACAATAACAGCTCTTAAAAAACATTGCTGCAAATGTCAAAAAAAATTGAGCAAACTCTGGAGAACAATTTAAAGAAGAGAAGTAAGGCGCTTGTCTTGCAGCTGATGGAGAGAAGTGGATATATCTGGAAGGGATTTAGTAGCAGTTCTGGGTGCTCAGTGAGTTGAATTAGACTGCCTAGGTAATCTTCATATCCTCCTACTCTGAAATGGAAAAAAAAAGAAGTAAGAATTAATACACAGTGTGGTTTAGATGCACATGGAATATGTTGCAGGTGTCAATATTCTGTTTAATGTGATTTTCAAAGCTTCTTTTGGTTGCCATACATTAAATCCATGGATACTCTTTCATGGACTGCAGCTCCTAGCTTCTTCATACATGACTTTGAAGGTAAGATAGTTGTGTTATAGATCCCTGTATTCCCACAATGAAAATCCAAGCTTTTTTCCCTATCCCTGAAGTGCCATGGGGAGATGGCTCATAATGTTATCAAAAATTATTGCTTTGCTAGCAGGGCCTTTGTGGCTGCATATTTATAGTTCTTGATGTTATTTCTATATCTTTCTGCTATACTATTTGTAAGTATGAGTAAGGAATTTATGCTTAATACTGTCTGGAGGAAACCTTTTGTGAAGATTTTGAAATTATAGGGGTGCAGAACCTATCACATTCCTTTCTGGGGCAAAGCCCTGATAGCTTTATTTTGATTTTCTGTACTTTAAAAGAGAACCAAATTATAAGGGAGAAGAGATTCCTTCAACCATTCTATAAAATTGTTATGGAGTGCTGGGACAGCTATAAACTATAGCAAAAGAGGGTTAGGACAAAAGAAAGAGTAGAGAGTTGTTCCTCTCACAGTCATCTACCACTGTGTCAGGCTCATGCATTGCCCCTGTGAATTGTGTTCTATGGCAAAGTGGACAAAAAAATAAAGGTTGTAGTACCTTTTCATCAAGAGAGATTTTATGTATAGGTCCTAGTCTTGAGCCTTAACAGTTGTTTATCTGTCACTGACTTTGTGTAGAATGGTAGACCTAGCAGGATCGGCATGTCCTTTGTGTTGTTCCCTCACTTTCTGGTTTATATGATGAAATCTGGGGTGATCTACCCAACAGTTTTGACCCTACAGTGCTTATGAACATGACCATGAGCTGTTCTGCAACTTCTGTCTGTGGCATATTAAGTATCAGTTTAAACATCCGTTCATGAAATAGTACCATCCTCAACATTTTAAGACTAGCTGGCTTGAGTAAAACACTTTTTTGGTCCTTCGCAGACAGCTGTAGACCATAAATTCCCAGAAGCAAGGATTATGAAAGTACTACAGTGGAAAGCCTGCAGCTGTATTTATCGTTCAGAGCTATAGATCTCAAGTACAGAGGTGTTTGGTCTAGGAAGATAAAACTACTGCTTTGTCATTTCTCTATTAGCATTATAATATCCTTGAGAACTAAGAGCTTGGTGGATGCATTATGGATTTATGTAAATGACTTACCTAAAACTTGATCCTGAGCTCTGAAAGAGAGAAAAATATTTTCTAAATAGGGTATTGATGCAATGTACTGCCAAGGAATTTTTCCCTGAGAAGCATAACTACTTCTGCTGAATTCATTCAGAATAATCCTTGCAATTTTTGAAACTCTTATTTAGGAAATAATTCTAAAGTGCTTTTTGAAATTTCAGGCAAACAGTTTTAAAGATGATTTTGGAATTATTTTCTTTTTTAATATGCTGCAGCCTGAAGATATTAAAATATGACACATTAGGTTGACTTCTTCAGAAGTGGTGAGCATGCATCTGAAGTCTGCCTTCCCTGAAAACCAGGTCCTGCTCAGAGGTGTTAACACACTGCAGGCTAGGAACCTGTTTTTTAACCACTTCGCTACTTTTCACTTAAACACTTGATTATTTGTTATCTAAAAATAATGTAGGCATCACACAGCATGTTCCTTAGTGTGATATAATCTCAAATTCACCAAAGCACTTTTTAGTTCACTGAAACCCCTTCATTCCTATGCTGAGCTTGTTTCTTTACCTTGTTATTCCTTATTGATATTAGTTTACTCCTCAGGTGAACATTTGTTAATTGTTACAGATAACTAAACATTTCTGAGGCCCAGCTATCCTCTCTAACAGGAGGTACTTGTTTCCAATCTGTGCTAAAAAGCAAGAACCAAATGCCAGTGTTCACCTCTCTCCCCTTCCTCTCTCCATCCTTCCCTGCCTCCAAAATTGAGAAGAAAGCCCCAAAGAATTCATTTTCTCTATTCAGTGGGTCTATTCTTAAGCAACAGGTTTGTATGCTCAAATCATTTCTGTATAAGCTCTAACCTCCAAAAGCCAAAGCTGCTGACAACTGCAGGTAGGGAGAATCCAGATGCAGTGTGCTGCCTTTTTGCAGGGAGCATTTACTGGGGTTCTTTAAGGAGATGCTGCTTGTCAGCTCCCTGCTGTTTCTCCCTGTCCTGTCTGTAAAGCTCTGTATCTGCTAAGACATAGCAAGGTTTTTCTTTTCTATTTTTTTTCCATTTTTTTTTTTTTTTTTTTTTTTTTTTTTTTTTTTTTATATTTTTATGCATACTA
>NDXB01014559.1:37158-58186 GCA_002631895.1 Agapornis roseicollis
TTTTTTTTTTTTTTTTTTTAGCAGTAAAGTGTAAATCTCAAGGTCACAGAGCTTAAGTGCAATAAACAGCATAGTGAAGTGGTGGATTCCACCTGAGTTTATTTGCAGAAGACTTGTCAATGCTTCACATAATATTTATACATTTTCACAATAATTTTAGTCTTTGTTCTGGGAGGAGAGGGAGAAGAGAGAAGTGTGATGCTCTAGGTGAGCACTGGAAGAGAGTAGCTGTGGATGCAACAGAGCATCTTTTGCAGATACAGTGGGAGGAAACACTCCACTCCAGCACACCCTTGGGGAGTTTTGTAGAAAAAATAAACCTATGGGATGCCTGTCTGTGGGAATAGTTTGCTGTTTTCCCTGAGTTTGTCTTCTATGCACCATCCCTGGAGACATTCAAGGCCAGGCTAGGTGGGGTTCTGGGCAACCTGATCTAGTTGAAGATGTCCCTGCTCATTGCAGGGGGGTTGAACTAGATGAGCTTTCCAGGTCCCTTCCAACCCAAAGTACTCTATGACTCTATGATTCTGTGTATTACTACTTTCTCTGTATCAGTAACACCCAGGATTGCTCTGGGTCAGTGAATGAGGCCTCAGCTGCAAAGCACACATACACGTAAAACGTGTGAAAAATTGCAATGACAGGTTTTTGTTACTTGCTAGATTGTGGTAAAGAGGAACAGAAACAGTGATCAGACAGACCCTCTTGTCCTGGGTTCAGCAATAGCAGTCAGTTTTTCCCCTCCTTAGTAGCAACTAAAACTAGAACAAAACTGATAACACCGATGTTTTTAGTTGTTGCTAAGTAATGTTTACTCTGACCAAGGACTTTGTGAGCCTCATGCTCTGCCAGGGAGGAGGGGAGGCTGGGAGGAAGGAGGGACAGGACACCTGACCCAAATTGACCGAAGAGGTATTCCATACCATAGCATGTTATGCCCAGGATGTAACTGAGAGTTACCCGGAAGTGCAAGTTCTCTCTGGGGAGTTGGTTGGAGGTACTCGGTCAGTGTTGAGTTGGAGTATGGGGTGTCGTGAGTTACCTGTTGGTGGTTGGTGAGATGCTGTATTCTTTTCCCTTGTTATTTCCTTTATCATTATTATTATTGGTGGTAGCAGTAGTGATTTATGTTATACCTTAGTTACTAAACTGTTCTTATCTCAACCTGTGGTTGGGTTTAAACCATGACAGCTCTGAACATTTTAGGGGCTTTTCTCACATCTTGAGAGTTGTTTGGTTTGCTATTATCATAAGTTAGGTTTTGGTTTTGGGTTGTGGTTTTTTTTTTTTTTTTTTTATTTTTTTTTTTTTTGGTTTATTTGTTTTGATTTGGGTGCTTTTGACTTGTACTTTACCTCAGCATGCACACAGGCAAATACTTAATAGCCAGAATATAACGTGAACAATATTTCTGTATTACAAGTGAAAAACTGTGTACAAANTTTTAATTATTATTTGTTATGGACTAATAGTGTTTTAAAATATTGTAAATTAAGAAATACAAAAGTCATAGGTAGGAGAAACACCAAAGAAGCAAAACCATACAATCATAGAAACTTAAAATGGTTAAGGTTGGAAAGGACCTTAAGATCATCTAGTTCTAACCCCCCTGCCGTAAGCAGGGACACCTCACACTAAACCATGTCACCCAAGGCTCTGTACAACCTGGCTTTGAACACTGCCAGGGATGGAGCACTCACAACCTCCTTGGCCAACCCATTCCAGCACCTCATCACCCTAACAGGAAAGAATTTCTTCCTTATACCCAATCTAAACTTCCCCTGTTTAAGTTTTAACCCATTGCCTCTTGTCCTGTCACTACAGTCCTTAATGAAAAGTCCCTCCCCAGCATCCCTATAGGCCTCCTTCAGATACTGGAAGGCTGCTATGAGGTCTTCACACAGCCTTCTCTTCTCCAAGCTGAACAGCCCCAACTTTCCCAGCCTGTCTTCATATGGGAGATGCTCCAGTCCCCTGATCATCCTTGTGGCCCTCTCTGAGCTTCTTCCAACAGATCCATGTCCTTTTTATGTTGAGGACACCAGAACTGCACACAATACTCCAAGTGAGGTCTCACGAGAGCAAATGGGTTGATAAAAAATGAAGTGCTAATATATATACACACTGCTTTTGCACCTAGCTTGTAAGTATACACCCAACAGAAAATTCCATTTAGTAAGTGCAGTTAGAAAACAGGACAAAAAAATTAAACAGACTTCTTTTTAAGGATCAGAACCAAAAGTATCTCTGTCTTCTTCCTCCTGGTCAAAACCATTTCTAATTTGGCTTTAAAATTGCATGTTTGAATATGTGGTAATTCTTAGATACTTGTGTGGTGATTAATTTCTGAAAAAAGACACTAAACTGATTTCCATCATGCTTTCATCCCTTGGGAATGGAGCACTGGATACACTTAATCCTGCTTATTTATCACTGGAGTTCTTGAATTCCCTCATTTTGTGTGTTAGAGCATTTCTATAATTTTTAATTATTATTATAGTATTAATATTAGGGTCTTATTAGCATATATAAAGTGTATGGATGTATGCTCAACTATCTTAGTGGGTCCTAGGAAAAATATAGTTACTTGTCCCTTGTGTCACTAATCTGTCAACAAATTCAGTCTTATGCAATCAGGAGTGGTAAACATGAAAAACTCCATTACTGCTCCACAGAAACACCTTCTTTGGGAAGGAAACCCTTACAACCTACTGTCTGCAGACCAGCTGGATTCAAAATGATCTCATGATTCCATTTCAGTGGGTGTCGTTTGTGCAGAGTTGGTGCCTTCTTTCTCCTTTTGGTGCTGATGTGGTCTCCAGGGCTCCCTTGTCCTAAAAACCTAAAGAGCAGCCACAATTGCATATCTCTTAAGAGTTATTTTCCTAAATCAACCCATATGGGAGGAGTGGTGTCAATTTGGTGTCTGTGGTGTAAATTTTTGAAGACATGGAGGTTTTAGCACGTGTGTGTACTCACAATAAGCTTAAATCTGGTATTGGCAAAACACTGTTCTAAGTCGGGACCTCTGGCTTCAGCCCTGAAAGCATTTCAAAGACATGATAGCATTTCCTGTCTTTTCAAAAAACAGCAAGAAATAGAAGACCATGTTGCTTCTTTCATAGAAAATGACTTTGTGGTGCTATCAATACTTTGAAGTGATTTTACTTGAGTGCAGCCAACAATTTAAAAGACCAGAATTTTGTTTCCTGAACAGACACAATTTCCTCAATGCTGTCTGACAGTGTTTGTGCAGTCTGCTGACATGAAGAAGATAGGAGAGTCGTCTTACTCCTCAGCAGTTTGGGGTATATGCGTAGATCTGATACGCCTACCTTGGTAGGCAACATTCAGTTAAGCATACGCTTAAAGAATAAGATTAGCATACCATTTGTTGTGTTTCTCTCCCCACAGAGAGGTGGTGCAGATCATACTTTTCACCCTTTTCCTGTATTTTGATCATTGGGTTAACCTATTTTTGTAAACAAAGCTTTTTTTTTTTTTTTTTTTTTTTTTTTTTTTTTTTTTTTTTTTTTTTTTTTTTTTTTTTTTTTTTTTTTTTTTTTTTAATTAAGTGGCTGTGTTAAATGTTTCTGACATCTGAAAGAAAAAAATCAGTTCTTAGGTCCTTGGAGCCACATTACCTGGTGAATCAGGTAGCTGTTAACTCTAAAGTCGGGATTCCTCTAAGCATTTGTAATTTTTCTCCAAGGAGTATATATTTCTGACAAATTATAGAACAACTTTTCTGTGCTAAGAAATCTGAGTCCGAGTATGCATTGCTCAGATTTTGTCATTCTCCTTTATTGTTTTCCCATTTATCCTTCTGGGTGTTCTCCTGGATATACAGGAGGACACTGCTCCTAATGTCTTTGGGAATTTTAAGATCTGCCATGAAGGATGCTGGGTTTCATTCTCCTGAGCTCAATAAACCTTCCTCAACAGCAGTTTTATGAATCCAGCGAAAGAAACGTCAATTGTTCTTAAAGAGATTCATTTTTAATTTGCAGTGCTTAGAGCAGTACTTGCTCCACAAGGCAAAATAAAGTGAACCAACAGAAGTTGGGTACTTTACAACAACTGCAGTACAAAGTGAATTAATACAGTGTAGCGCATTCTATCACTCTCTTCCCAGCATAGCTGTTTTCTGTGGGCACTCTCATGGAATGGTTTCCAGACTGAACTGATCCGAGAATAAATGATGATAAATATTTGTCATAGTCACAATGATTATGAACATTTCACTGCTAGTTTCAGTCTGATCACTTGTGAGAAAAGCTATTTTACTAGGACACTCTCTTCAATACATGGCTTTATTTTTCTTTAAAATATGAATGGATACCTTGACTACTGCAGTCTTACAATAGTCAGCACATCCTTGCCTTCTGTCTCCTATAGTGTTTAGCATCTATGAAGGCTTTTATATAACAAAGCTGGAAGAGCTTCTTTCAAGTTGAGTTAATTGTTTTTAATGAAACTCTTTATGGTTTACATAGCAGCCATACAAAATTTTATCCATGATGTCTGCAAGTGGATCTAAGGCAGATGCATGAAAAGGTTTATCTAGTCAATTTTCTTGTCCTGTGTAGCTGGATCTATTCTCTTTGGGTCCTTTGCATGCTTCTTTGAGACTGGCTCCTTTTGAAGGTCCTTCATTATGATTCACTGGTGGGTGAGAGAAGCAGCAGACTGTGAGCTGTCTACTGATGTATACTGACTTTCAAAAGGGCAATGCAATATTTGGATCAGCTCCATCTTATTTTTGTCTGTATAAGCTCTTACATACAAACATAAAACTATGATAGTATATATTACACTGCAAAACTAAAAATGCAATGCAGTAAGACTTTTATAGCAGCACATGGACTGGAATGAATACCTGAATGGCACATAACATGAGGGGGGCAAGATAGTTGTTGCCCTATAAAATACTTGCTGTTGCTATGTTTTTGCTCAGTAATGTTGTGTCTGCTTTTGTTGCTGTTATGGTTTATATACCAACTATTTTATATTCTGTGAGCTGGTACTTTGCTGAAAACCAGAAGTTTACATCTGAATTGTTACCACTTCTGGGAGAAAATTGCTCCTACTAATATGCTCCAAATCTGTTAGCTGATTGTCTTATACACAAGCTCTTCTGCTGTTTTACATTGCTCCCAGAGTTTCCTAGCCTTTGAACTACTGTCAGAAATGGGAGGAATAAGTGGAAAATTAAGATATTTTTTTTTTCTCAGTTTTGATTGTGATACCTCATTAATTCCATTCAGTAAAAAAAAAAAAAATAAAAATAGTTTCTTCTAGTCTGAAAGTTATATTTAACAGTACCTTAGCTGCTTTATTTTCTCTTTTAACACTGGATTCCATTTGCTACTATGCCATTTCTGTTTTCACGTATGGAATACCCACCAGCCACTAATTACTGTTAACCTCATGGGAACACAACTTTTAACTCCACAATAAAATGTCATTGCTGCCTTCACCATCACATAAAATGTTCAAAAAAAAAAAAAAATTAATATTATCGCACTTTCTCTCCATTGCCATAGAATCATAGAATAGTTAGGGTTGGAAAGGACCTTAAGATCATCTAGTTCCAACCCCCCTGCCATAAGCAGGGACACCTCACACTAAACTGTACCACCCAAGGCTTCATCCAGCCTGGTCTTGAACACTGCCAGGGATGGAGCACTCACAGCCTCCCTGGGCAACCCATCCCAGCATCTCACCACCCTAACAGGAAAGAATTTCTTCCTTATATCCAATCTAAACCTCTCCTGTTTAATTCTGAACTCGTATATTCTGGTTCAAATATGGGGAGCAACATATGTGCTATAATGTTGCACCCTCTATACCACAGCTTAGTCTGAGCCATCCATCTGGCCCTAAGTGCTCTCCTTTGTCTTCCCTTCCTTCAGTCTGGAGCTTCCACTTGATTTGGTCAAACTGAAACTGATTTCAGTTAAAATGAACTGTGTGGTTTCTTGGGCTTTGAATTTAAATAATTCTGACTGCTATTTTGTGGTAAAAGGCTTTGTTCTTGCTCTTTCATAAAACATTAGCTTTAAAAGATTAAATTTGTTGAATACCCTGCATATTAATTATAAAATTCCTATGATTTTAAAGCATAGCAGGCAGCCATAATAAATCCCAGTTATACTAACAATAATTACTGTAAATGTTAGTATAATCGATAATTTCAATCACTAGAAAATAAAGACATTTTCTGCTTAAATAACAGCAATATTTCACTCTTCTAACTTTTTATAGGAATCTATTAAAATATTTTAGATAAGTATTGAGATTTTCCTGTGAGCTAGGTACTATAATCCCATAAAAGATATGGATTAGGAGAATTCATGTCAGATTTTTAAAGCTAAATGGACATCTTACCTTATAGGTAATCTAACCTCTTACCTTAGGTGATGTGCTATGTGGTTGCCTGAGGTACTCAGATGTGTCTACTTTTCACTGAGATTAATGATAGGTAAGTACCAGCTACAACTTTATTTGCATAAGAAAACTGAACTTTTCAGAGTTTCTCAAGGAAGTAATAAATGGAAATATTTGAACAAGAATGCTTGCTTGCAAGGTTCAAGTGTTACTAGCACTAGCACTTAATAATGTTTCTATAACATATTTTAGTATAAAAGTTGTTTAAAATGAATACAGATTGAATGTAACTGAACTGGAGTTGCAAGTGCTGAAAATTAAATAGGGATGTTTAAATTTAGTACTCATTCATGAAACCTATAAGAAGTTCATGTTTCTTGGTTTCTAATCTTATATGAATAGTAACTGTTGCATTTGTACTTACAGTACTGAAGATTTTTAAAATGCCCTTTTCTTGTCCTTTAGCACTTGAATAAAGGCTTCATCCCTTTTAGTTTTTTGATGTTTTGAGAAAATTGTCTGAAAGATTGCTGTGTTTTAAGATGCTTTCTAAAGTGCCACTACTTTACAAAGAAAACTTACAGAAATGACATCTTGATGTTCTATGTATATCACTTCTTCCATCAGCCCTGTGTCAGCCTGAATAAGTTTATTTACCAAAACAGTTACAAGCTTTTTTATTTTATAGCCTGCAAGGCCATGCATGCTGGTGGAAGCCACTCTGCAATATAGCACCCTCCTTCTTCCTTTGAATTGGTGAAAGTAATTTTTTTTTCCCCTATACAATTATTTAAGTTGGAAAAGACTTTTAGGAATACTGAATGCAACAGTTAACCCAGCACTGCCAAGTCCACCATAAACCCTGTTCCCAAATGCCAAATCCACCCTTTTAAATACCCCCACGGATGGTGACTCTACCACTTCCCTGGGCAGCCTGTTGCAAATTTTAATGTCCCTTTCAGTGAAGAAATGTTTCCTAATATCTAGTCTAAACCTTTCCTGACACAACTTAAGATTGTTTCCTCTTGTCCTGTCGCTTGTTACTTGGGAGAAGAGTCCAAACCCCTCTCACTACAATCTCCTTTCAGGCAGCTGTAGAGAATGAGAAGGTCTTGCCTGGGCCTCCTTTTCTCTTTTTAGGTAAAGTTCACTGTTTATTAATGTTTTTCCATGTAGGAATGAAAATGCAGCCTTCTCTTCGAGTTTGAGTTATTAAACAAAAAGACAGTTATCCTATTAGTCCATGACTGTGGAGCTTATGGCTCGACCTATACTCAAGCAGTTTCTGCAGATTATGTTTGTAACCAAACAGAAAGGTCTGTGTTAGCTTTGACTAACCAAAAGCTTGAAAGTACCTTTAATTAAACAGTAAATATGGAAATGGATTAAAAAGCAATGGTTTTGGCTGCATCTGTCACTTTAGGTGATATGACAGACCCTCTCTAATGTTGCATCTGGGGAAAAGAAGAATTTATCACTTGCTACTCCTGAAAACAAAGATTTGTAAATGGCCCGATTACATCCTATTAAAGATTTTGAGAAATATTTGGTGTGACCGAATTAAAAAAAAATTACCATTATTATTTGTTACTGACTAGAGAAGAAAATTAAACTGATGAACAGCTAATGATGGTGATGTTTGACTAGGTGTCATCTATTGGTCAGATCTTTGCCTGATCAGTGACATTCATGCAAGATTTGTAAGACCTTAAGATTTCAAATGGGACTTGAAGAATTTATCATTTTGCAAGACTAGTTATTTAATGTTTAATATGCCTTGAAATTGTATAGTTAGTCATTTAACAAAAAGGAGCATAATTTTCATTCTTGTTCTGTACTCTTCCAATTGTGAATTGCGATACGAGCCCTGTTCATAGCTCAATAGACAGCTCAGAACTGCTGTGTAGATTGTTATTGCAATCTGTGCTAAATGAATGCCTGTTAACAGCACTTTTGGACTGTTCTCATTTTTCTCCTTTATATTAATAAGAGGTTAAATTTACTGCAGTCTGCGTATTACTTTTTATTGTGCATGGATAGAATACTTAAGAAATTTTTTTTTCTCTGTAAGCTTTTTGACACGCTTTTTTTTTTTGTTATTTAGCCATCATAAGAACCAGAATTGAACACAATAAAAATTAAATTATGTATAAAGCAAGATTTTATTTTTTTCATGTAGTAAATACTGTTAGATTAATTTCTCTTTAGCTAGAACTTACTCTTCTAAAACATTGTAGGCTTGCAGGTAACTTTTTATTTGCTTAAAAGGATGAAGATGTTATACAGATACTTTTTGCAGCAAAACTCAGTTACTAGGAAAATTAAATAGCTAATTTCCTCAAGAATTTATCTCACATTCAGCATCCAAAATAACTGCCTAAATGTGCACCAAAATTTGAATGCTGCTGCTTTTACATCATTAGGGCAGATTTATGCAACATGGGCATTAAGGCCAAAACTGTTTGCCAACAAAATGTTGTTGGCAGCTAGTTTCGAGGGTGCCTTTTGAGTACTCTGGAATCACCCACTCCACTATGAAAGCTCATGGGATACACACTTGGGTGAAGAGGGGTTCCATTTCTTTGCCACTTGAACACTGCTCAGTAACTGCAGGTTCCCCACTCTTTTTCACCAGCCATATTTTTGAATGCTCTGGTCTCTCCTGTTGCTCTTCTTTGATGTCTCTCCAGCTGATTTTCAGCCACCTTGACCTGCAGCACCAGGTTATCAGTTACAGTACCCTGGATGAAGTCTTGCCCCCACTGAGAAGGATGGACATGTCCGCACTCACTGCCTCCTGTAATCCCTTTCTCCTTTCCTGCAGTAGCCAGACATTTGTGATTGAAATTCAGCTTGTGATCCAATCATTCCTTGGTTTCTTTTCTAATGTCCTTAATAACTCACTCCTACACTACATTTCATCAGACTATGTTTTTCAGTCTATTACAAAAAACATGGGTTTTTTGTAACATTTTTTTCCAGTTTGCCAGCATCACTTTTAAGTCTGAGCCTATGCTACAAAATGTGTGCAAACCCTTTCAGTGTGAGCAAATGTCATACATGTAATTAACAGAAATATTAAACACTTGATAGTTATTATGATGATTTTTTCTTTAATGGTCATTGGGCTGTGTTGCCTGAAAGTGATTTCACATTTTAATTATCACATTTTTTAAACAATGCCCAATGATGAAGTTACAGATTTTATTTCTAATTCATTGTCAAAATTTACAACGTATGAGAGAAGCCTTGAGGCATGTTATATAGCTGTAATTTCTCATGGCTTTCTTCCAGGAAATACAAAGTCCTATCAAAGCAATGTTATTAATTTAAGTCACAGTTTGTGAAGATTTGTGCACAAGCATGTTAGAAAAAACACATACTCTACTTTTTGGCTTTGATGTGTAAGGCTACAAAGAAGTTGGGCAGTAGAAGGAGCCCAAAAGACAAGACTGTGGACATCAGCTGAGCCAAACTAGGCTGGTCAGGAGATGATGCAGACTCCAAAATGCAGTTGCTGGATTCCTCCATCTAGGTCCTCAGATGCCAAATGTTACTTGTAGATTAACACTTTAATTCAATTTTAAATTATGGGAAATGGAGGAGGCTAGAAAAGTAATGAATTGCAGGACTTGATTAACAGACAAGAGGATACGGAGTTAAATACATGCAGCAAATGGTTCCTGAAAAAAACCAGATTGTTTATGTAGTGAGCTCAAGTACACGGGATGATTTAATGGAGAAATAATGATGCTTGAGTAGTTCTTAGATGCTTTACTCAGCAAGAGAATTGTGAATGTTCCTTGCATTTCTATGGGTTTTTCCCATTTCTCCCCTTCTTTGCCTCTTTTTTGGTGTCAATTGCTCCTTTTTTAATTAATCCTTTACTGAGCAATAAGGCTTATCCTATATTGACTATTTATAGGCCTAGATAAGTGTAGCTGCCTATGTTTTGACAAGATGAATCTGCGCTTTGCAACATACAGGAATTAATTGTTTATACACAGGGAACTTGGAAAAAAAAATAAATCTGTAGCCATTCCTGTATTTTTGTCATAAAGAGCCGCATCTATGATTGTAATAATTCTGTGAACCAATATCAGATTGTTTAAGCACTAATGTCATTAAGCAACTTCTGAAGTATGACCATTAATGGTAAACAAGCAAGAGAAAAAAAAAAGATGCCTTCAATGCACAGCATCCCAGTTCAATTTTTCCTGTATAATTCCCTAAGTATAAAGCTGACAGAAATGAAGAAAAAATTTGACTTATTAATATAATGAAGATCAATGCAGTCTCTGAACACAAGTTTGAAAGAACAACATAATTATCCTTCATTTGTTGACATGAGGAGTAGAATGATTTACATTAGTGTTTTAAGCGGGGAAGTAGCTGAAGAGAAGACAGTAGCTTTCCTGGTAGCTGGAATTCATTCAATATAATTCCTTTCGTTGCTCATAATTTTGGACAACATCAAGTACTCCAATGGTGTGTCTATGGTTAATGTGTTAAACTCAATCAGGAAAATACAGAAAAATTGTAGAAAAACAGATGAGCACGTTGGTAACTTTGGATCCCTCCAAATACATGAAAACCATGACTTGGACTCAAGTTGAAGGTGCTAAAGAACAAGACTTTGCTAACAGACACCTCACTAATTTCTTTTGTCTTGTCAAAGAGTCCTTTGTACTGTTGACTATCCAAAACCACAAACTGAGTACCACTGTGCTTAGCAGGTGGGTCTCTGGGTCTGCCATGATTCCATCCACTTGACATCTTTTGATGTGGGATGTGTGATCAGTTCCTGAAGAAGACATCTTGCAGCAGAAAACCAGGAAAGTAATTTCTATCATTTCCTTTTTGCCTTTTGTTTGGCTTTTGATGTTTTTGTTGGTAAATATCAGCTCAGGTATGTCTTCCCTCCCAGTAACTGGTACTAGGTGCATTTCCCATTAGATTTGACAACCACATTGACTTGCAAAATTCCATGCTTGCTCACCATTTTTGCCATGATATATTTCCATAATTAGAAGTACTCTCAGACAGGATGGAAGGTTCACACCTGAGCTTTTTAGGATATTTAAACCACTAGTTCTCAGTTTTTCAGTTTCTGGGAGGCTGTGCATACTGTCTCAGTCTCTGTGTTATGGCTGTCAAGGAGACTGTGTGGAGGCTGTTTTATTTTCTTTCTTGCAGGAATCAGAAAACTCCCAGTGGCTTAAGTGAAAGAACAGCTCTGATTCATTTGCTGAACTGATTGAGATGAGGTAGGAGACAACATTTTCCTAACTGTGGTTATTTACTGTCTCTTGTTCAGGTGTTTTGGTTTTTTTTGGGTTTTTTTTTGTTTTTTTTTTTTTTTTTTTTTTTTTTTTAATGAAATATGAAGATTTAGGAAGACCTTGGCAATGAAAAAAAAAAGAATTTGATCTCATCTAGACTTCTGTGTCCCAAAATTTACCATTCTGAGTATTGTTTACACATTTCAAAATGTTTATGTCTTTCTGTTTCATTTTTTTTCCCCCCAGAAAAAGTGAGTGCTCTGATATATCTCAGAACTAACACTAATGTGTTTTCTGTTCTTTATATTTTATTTCCTTCTCGCTGGTTTAACATGATTGTTTAGTAGCGATTGCTGACCTTACTGCTACCCATTCATTTAAAATCTATGCAAGTGTACATTAATTGAAAGTAACAAAATTAATGCTGTTTATTTTTATAATTCCAGTTTAGTCCAAATGTTGTTACTCTTATCTTGTCTTTTTCTGCTTAATTGATTGTAACTAAAAGGCATGTGGTATCCTATCTCTAATGTGTTTCATCTTCAGTGGCTGAGGAGAAAGTGGTCATACTTCAAGTTGATTTGGGGGCAATTATTAGCAATGTTTTTGGCCACAAGCTTTCACGATGGAGTAGTTTTGAACACCTTGCTATTCCTACTGGATTAACAAATACTTTTATCTCTGTCCTTAAATATGTTCATCATTTGTGTTTAATAATCTCTTCTGTATGTGTTTCACTATTTTTCTTTAATGGTGCCCAAATGCAAAAAATTACTTGTGAGAAATTTTGTACTGTTGGGAGGTCATCTCTGAAATATGTATAGTAGTGTTCCTTAATCCGATATTGCAAATGCTACTTACAGATAGGATTTCTACATTCAGCTCTAGGTCCCCCAGTGTGAGAAGGATGTGGACCAGAGAAGGGCAACGAAGATGCTCAGAGAGCCTGGAGAAGAGAACACCCTTGGGAGACATTAGAGCAGCCTGACAGTGCCTACAGGGACCTACAAGAAAGCTGGAGAGGGTCTCTCTACAAAGGCATGTAGCGACAGGACAAGGGAGAATGGTTTTAAACTGATAGAGGGTAGATTTACTTTAGCTATGAGGAAGAAATTCTTTACTATGAGGGTGGTGGGGCACTGGCACAGGTTGTCCAGAGAAGCTGTGTCTGCCCCATTCCTGAAAGTGTTCAAGGCCAGGTCGGATGGGGCTTGGAGCAACCTGGTCTAGTGGAAGTTGTCCCTGCTCATGGCAGGGGCATTGGAACCAGGTGATCTTTAAGGTCTCTCCCAACCCAAACGATTCTGTGATTCTTCCCTGGGACAAGACTGTCTTGCAAAAGCTAATTTTGTTTAATTTTTTCATAGTCTGATCAAAGCAATATTTTAATGTTTTCTTGGTATATTAGCACTATGAAATTGCTGCTAACAGTATCAGCCAATTAGCAACTCTTTAATCTCCTATATTGTTTATCAAGACAGTGTTGCAGAATGGCATTACTAATTATCTAGCTTTTGCCCAAGTAGAAAATTGCTCTTGACAAATATTTCAAGTTAAAGAAGTAAGGACCAGGAAGTTTGAAAAGAACTTATTCATGCAAGGGTACATCAAAGAGGTCTGAATGGCTCAGGTAATTGGTAGTGGGAGGGAGAACATTTCACCTTTTTGTAATAAATCAGAAAACTTATTGAGTGGAAGGGATGAAGTAATTTTTAAAAGCTTTTAATAAGGGTTAGGTTCAAAGTATTGGTTTATGAAGCTCACTTTATGCTAGTCAAAATTGGGTTTATATTGGTTGCTGATATTTATTCAGCCTGAAAAGCAGCTAACCTCTACTCATGAACCTGGCCTTCCTTCTACCCATTTAGGGATGACTTTTCCCTGCAGAACTTTGTGTCTCCATGTAAAATGCAATGCCTGAAAATAAGAAAGTTTCAGGAGCATCAGGAAGGCAGAAGGGAGCTATGGAGTTTCCCTCTAACCACATTCTTCAAAGCTTCAGATAAGTCTAAGTCAACTTGAGTTCAGTATGCCACATTAAGAATGTTCTGTTCAGGCTGTGGATGTAATCATTGCCTGAAGTCTGCATTATTTCTGTGGAGGATCCTTGCATTATTCATGGTGATATGAGAGGTGCAAGGAAGGAGTTTTGTCTGTTGATGGGGAAGGAGGCATTAACAAGGGCTTTGGAGCTCAGGACCAGCAAAATAAAATTCTAGGTATAAAATGGCTTATGCCCTAAACCAATACTTTCTGAATTCAGGAAAACTTTACTACTTAACTACTCTCCCACAGC
This sequence comes from Agapornis roseicollis, assembly GCA_002631895.1. Classification (NCBI taxonomy): domain Eukaryota; kingdom Metazoa; phylum Chordata; class Aves; order Psittaciformes; family Psittacidae; genus Agapornis; species Agapornis roseicollis. The sequence goes on from NDXB01014559.1 coordinate 51,127, forward strand.
TGAATTTGGAGAAGCTGACAGTCCCCTTCTACTGAACAGTCCTCCTGCAATACAAAGGGATATCAGAAAAAACTGCCAAGGGGTTTTTGTTGGGCACAGTAGTCTGTTGCTTAATTGATGTTAGTAATTTGTTTTACATTTAGATCACATCCACTAACATATTAATAAATTTTACCAATGTAGTAGAGGAGGAGATTTTGCATTGTTTTACAGAGAACACCATATACAAACTCTATAAATGGTATGTTAACAGGCTGCCAGCTTCTGGCATCACTGGGTGGTAGTAACTCACCCTACATTTAAGAAGGCAATGCACTATGGGTTGAGCAAATGTATGCAACAAAAATCAAAACCAAAAGGCTGATTAATGGTGTTTCATGGAAAACAAACACTTTTGTCATCTTTTTGAGGTGAAATGCATCAAACTCAGTGGTGTTGAGCTTTGGTGTTTTCAGTTCTTTTCAAACACGTACTCCCCAGTAAAAAGCTGGAAAATAATTAAGAGCAAAATGTTACAATATAGTCACTAAAAGTCTTGCACAGCTAAGCCAGTGAGTTTCAGACTTCTTTACATACTGCCACTGCAGACTTCACTTTTAGAATAAGAAAGTTGCCTTCACTGTCAAATTAAATAATTATTGTTTTGAGTGCCAGGTAAAAAAGGAAGAGTGTATTTTTATCTACTGAAGTCTTGTGAGAATTTAGTTGAAATGTTGTATTCTTGGCTGAGGACTTCCATGCTGGAATGACTTGGGGAAGCCAGAATGTATTCACATAAGAATAACAAAAATGATTAAGGGACTAGGGAGACTGATGCCTTGTTGTGTGAAGAGATATTAAGGGATCTAAATATGTATTGCTTGTCTATGTAAACGATAGGCACAGAAAACCCAAGCAGATTTCTTGAATTGATGATTGCTTAGGTGAAATGAATGAAATGGATGAAAAGAATTATTATCTGCTGGGTAGCAGGAATAGCAATTTTGGATTAGATCAGCAGTATGTGACCAGTATCTCACCTTTGGCAGTTGGGGTTAGCTGATATTAAAAAAAAAAAATTGCAAATAAATCTCAGTTGGGTAGTTATAGATTCACCTATCTAAGGAGAAAAATATATATGCTTGTCTTAAGTTTATGAATGAATAGATAGGAAGGTGAAAAGTGCTTAGGTCAGAGGTAACTGGTTAGCTTTTACTGAGAGTTTAAAGAGTTAATGAGTGAAGATGTTTAAAGTACTATTCTATTCTTTATCCTGTGCATTTTTTTTATTACATTGTCAAACCATAAGAGACTTGATAATGTGTATGGCCACTGAATTAGTTAATTCACCAGTGGTGTAGAGTGCAGGTCTGTCTAACAAGGACATTTTGATTTTCTTCATTATGACTTTGTGTATACAGTTATGACACATTTGGGATAGCAACTGTTGAAAATTTGCTGTAAAATATTCTTGTAGACAGCTGATATGATTCCAAGTGAAACCATAGCCTTAGTCCAGATTGTTTGAAATTTGCACCAAAATGGATTTTGTATGCCAAGCCTTCAGTTTCTTTTCAGGCTGTTGTTACATTATGACGTTTAGATCTTAGGAAGTCAATATCAAAACTCCCAGTGATTTCACTGAGGACTGCACTTCACTAAAAATGAACGAGAACTTGCCCAAATGAAAAGTAGATCCAAGAAGCAGCTCAAGGATATTTCACTCTCAGCTGTGAGCATTTCACTGAAGGTGGTGTGTACAACTGTCCTTGAGCTCAGAAGAACAGAGAGATAAGCCATATTAATGGAGCTGTCAGGCTGTGCAGTGTCCTGACAAGTCTCGTCCTGCTCATCAGTGCTGATGCAGAAACAAGGTGAATGCTGTTTATTTGGTTGGTGATAGACAAATACTTAGGACCTTGAAATGTTTGGGTTTTATTGGTGGGGTTTTTTTAGCCATAGAAAGAAAGGTCTTGGACTCAAAAGGAGTTTTACTTCAAGACTGCAGTCATTTTATCTCTGCATTGGCAGTTCTGCACTCAGCTGCTAAAATCAGCTTCATTTATAAGCTTGTTTCTTTCTAGTCTCACGTCTCCCTCATAGTGCTAAACCCAAGACCCATTATTTATTGGCTGAATTTCTAGAAGAATCCAGAAATAACTTCAGTTCTTAGCTGGAGCTGCCTTAAAACTATGTTGTCTTCTTGCTTTGCTTTCTTTTCTCCTGTGGGTAATCTGAAAGTGTATAATGTAAATTATGAGTAAATGGTCATCAGGTTATTCAGCATTCTTTTCAGTTTCTGCTTTCTATTTTCAGTCAATCATATATCATAATAGGCTATCTGTCACCACAGATATCTGTATACATAAAAGATAAGTGGATATGGAATATATGCTTTTAACAATTTTCTGGGCATTGTCAGTGATATATTATCTTCTTTTATCTCGTCCGTGTCTCTCTCAATCAGGGGAGTGTCACTGGGTGTATCCCAGTGGAACAGAATGGATTTTAATCAGCTGCTATGAAAATGAGATGTTACACTAGAACAAGAATAGCTGTTTGATAGAAGCTTCTCTTTATAAGTAGAATTTTTCAGTGTTCTGTATTTTTTTTTTTTGCTATTGTCAAATACTGAATAAAAATTGCATTAAAAAAAATGGGTATTTTTCTTAGGACGTCAAAGGCAGGATTCATATCAGCTAACAAGAGGCTTCTTTGTGAATCTGTTAAGGTGCAAATAGGAATGAATGCAGTAAAGGTTTTATGAGTTATAAAGGTGTAAACCGAGTGTAAGCAAGACCTGCTATATAGCCTGTGCATCAGTATAATTGTACTTAAGGGAATAGTATTTTATCAAAAAAAGTCTTTGCAAGATCTCTGAAGGAAATAGTTTTGGTTTTCATTTTCCTTACTGAATCCGCTCTGGAGCTAGTGGGCTTCCACTGCTTTCTGGATGATACTTCCCACAAGTCAAAATAAAGATGATTTATGTTGTTAGCTTTATGTTTGTTAGCATTTAGGACTAAAAAGAAATGAGGCAGTTCAGGAATGTTCCAATTTTCAGGTGTTGGAGTTACTGGTCAGCCACGCACATCCAGCTCCATTCCATGTCAACCTTTCCTGATTGGTTTTCCCACCCTAGGTAGTCTCCCAGGGAGATGAAGCTGTGTGTGAGTTTAGGGATAGGGATTTTGAGAGGAATTCATTATCCAAAGGTAATTGAGAAACCTCATTCATTTTTGGCCAGGTCTTCCTCTATTGTGCAATGCTCATACACACTAATATGTTCAAATTCTCACTAGCATAAAATAATATATTTCAGGTATCTCCATGGAGACTGATCCTTGAGAAGTCCTGATTTATATCAAAAAAATATTTTGGTGAACATCTTATACAAGGACCACGTTCATCAGAAACATGCCCGATGTTGGGCTGAGAAGGTAAGTGTGATATAAGTTCCTAGCATCTGCAGATAATATAGGGCAAATAGCAACTGTTGTGATGGAAAAAGCAGTCTCCACATAGGATGGGGCAGCACCCACCTAGGATGGGGCTGCCTCCAGTGCTCTGGAAATGGTCCCATTCTCTATTTTGTTCTGACTGTATGGGAATTGTACACAAGTTTTGCAGCTGTCAGTGGCTGCCTCCCACAGTCATGGCATTTTGTGTGCTTTTGTGCCACTGGATGGATCTGAAGGCTGAAAATATCACAAAATGTTTTACAAAATTATGAGTTTATCACAGGGTTGACTGTTGTGTCTCATAGGAGACTAAAGGAAGATATTGAAAGAAAGCATGCAAGTAAACTTGAGTAGAAACAGAATGCACTGCACTACTGTCATAGGAGGAAGGAAAGTGAAAGAGGACTAGAAAAAGTGGCTGAGAAGAAAACCCTGGCAAGTTGGTATATTTTCACTACAAATAGGAAAGGAGAGTAATTTTATAAGTTAATAGGGCTGAGGTAGTCAGCTAATATATTTTCTGCCTTTAATAAGAGTGAAGAGAGGTTATCACGATGGTTAAGACTGAGATGATTAAGGAGAGGTAAAGGGCTGTAAGAGATAATAGCATATAAATTAGCCTGCCTGGAAGGTATGACTCTCAGGTGTTAAAGGAGCTGACTCAGAATATTTCAGAACTTCCAATGATCATTCCTGATAACTTCTGCTAATCAGATGTGATTTTTGTGTTTTAAATCAGGATAGAGCTGATGAAATCTTTAAAAAACAAAACTAAAACCCACAAAAAATACACACACAAAAGATACCCCTGAGAAACTCCAGAAAAGACCACCTGTGCAAATACTTTCTCTGCCAGTCTAGTTAATTATCCTGAATGACAAAGAATCACTAAATGTCCGGAGTTAATTATCTCTGTATATGGGTTAAGCAATGGCTATTGTCTCTCAGTTCAACTTTAGAAACCTGAGGAGACAAAGCACATAGCTTGTATCCATGGAAAAAAATAATACACCTTCATATTGATTCGTTTTTAAAGAAGCTGAGTAACTAATTGCTGCACTTTTGCAGTGTTGTAACCTGCCTGCAATCACAAAGGGTTTAGAGGCTTATTTACTAAAAATAAGAAAAGTAATGGGCTTCTAGTGAGAGCGTGTCAGATTGTTGGTCTGTCTCCTGAAGAAGGTCTCTTAGTCCTTTAGGTTTCTGATGAAAGCACTGATGGAATTAGGCTGTTACTGTCAGTCATGTACTAAACAGTAAAACCTAGGTTTTCTTCAATGCTTGCCAGCATTCAGTAAGAGTAATCACTATGCTACAGTTATAATTGGTATTACAAGTTTGGGCTAGCACAACCAGCTTTATTTGGCTCCAGAGAAAACAGTGTATTTATTCTTTCAGCTAAATCATAGCTGATGTTATGCACTTTATTTTCTCCTCTACTTGTTTGAGAATTGGTCCCTGCTCGACAAAGAATTGTGTGAGTGACTCAGAGAGGTGTTTTCAGTAGTTGAATTTGGCTCAGGATACCTCTCTTTCACTGTCACTATGGCACTCTTCATGACAACTGGGAACTCAGATTTTTCCCCATTTGTGTAACAAGTAGGACAAAAGCAGAAGCTAGGCTCTGGAATAAAATGGCTGAATATTGTTTACCTCCTTGTGAGAGGCTGACAAGCTTTAGGTAGTTCTGTTTGCTCTTGATAAGTAAGTGAAATTTTAGATGTGTAAGCCCAAAAACCTGGGTTTGTATCCCAGAAGGATGTGCTCTTTTTGCTAAGACTAATACACCTTTTGCGCACATGGATGTTGAAAATACTGTTAGTATTTTGAAGGTAGAGCTTCCAGCTGTAGCCCAAATAATATGACAAGAAGAGACTCTGTAACACAGGTTAAACCAAAGAAAGTATCTTCTGGTTTGGATCTAATGGAAAATTCAGTATTTGGTATGGTGACCTTGTAGTACCACTTGTTAAATTATTTGCATGTTTTTCTTACCCAGATGTTTTTAATAATATCCTTGAGCTGTTTTTCTGTTCTTGCTAATTCTTCAGTACTTTCATCTGTCTTCTAGCTGTGGAAGGAAACTTTTCCTTTTTAATTAAATCATTGAGATCATAACTGAGGGCTATGAACTCAGAGAGAATTTATTTTCCTGGGAGTCTAGATCATGGCAAGTGTGGCAAAAGCTTAAGCAGATTATTAGAAATTCAAGTTGCTTATTGGGGTTTTGTGTGGTCTGGGATGGGGGACGGGGATGGGGACTTTTTTTGGTAGGTTGGTTGGTTTGTTTGTTTTAGTCCCAGAAAGCTGAGAGTTGTTCTTTGGCAGTGGAATCCCTACAGTGCCAGGTGGTGCAATGTAGTAGCAGTTTCCAGGTATTTATCTGAGGCAGTGGGATGGGACCCTTCAGCTGCCATTTGTTGCCATCCTGTCCCTGATGCCTGGGAGTCAGCACAGCACCCAGCTGCAGAGTTGCAGTATCCCCTATGCTTAATGTATGTACCACAACAAATCCTGAGGCTAACACCAGTTTTCAAGGATAATAATGAAGAAATTAAAGATATTTTCAAACATAACAGCATCATATCTTTACTATCAATGGTTTTGGGTAACTGACTCTTTTCTCAGTTAGTTTAGCTTTATTGTTATTAATTGCCATGCCTTCCTTCTTAGTGAAGAGAATATAAGCAAGAAAATAACCTGAATAATCATTTGAATGGTAGATTGTCCTAACAATATTATAGACAGAGTGGAGGCATTTCATAGCAGTGCATGTTTCATTCAGGATTCTGTTTCTTGTAAAGCAATCTGTTCTATTTCCTAATGTGTTGAATGGCATGAAATAGTGTAATGTAATCTGAATGTTTAATTCAAATCAGATTGCTCTTCTATCTAATCAGCACCCAAGAGCATGTAAATCGGTGCATAACTGATCAGAATCAATTGCATTTGAATGGAAATGTGTGTGCTCTAGAAAGCTTCTCTATTATGACAGAAACATGATAACAATAAAAATAACTAGAGAAAACCAGAGAAGAACTGGTTTCCAGGTAAGTTTTACTGTTTTTTTTTCTGGTATTAATTTTATGAAGACAGTGAATAGGTATGTATTCAGTAAAAACTATGACAAGCTAGTAACACACAAGTCTAAACCGCAAAGCTAAAAATCTTACAAACACTGCAGTATCACACCTCAGTCATTGGTGCTGCTGCAGCAAATAAAAAACTATCAAGACAGTAGATATGATGAGTAGAAATGGATACCAGACAGGGCATTTAGTGCTGGAAAAGTAACTTCATGGATGAGGAAAATCAGAAGGACTTTTTAAAAAAATAATGGGGAATGCATATGAGCGGAGGACTTTGGAATGGAGATTAGACCGGCATTGACTTCTCAGCCCCTTGGTCTTCACTACTGGGATCTGTTTTCTTGAGGCTTTGTTTTTGTCTTCCNTATGAGCGGAGGACTTTGGAATGGAGATTAGACCGGCATTGACTTCTCAGCCCCTTGGTCTTCACTACTGGGATCTGTTTTCTTGAGGCTTTGTTTTTGTCTTCCAGCTTGAATGCAGTTTGGGGATTGTGGCAATTTGCTGGTGCTGTTCACAAGGACCATGAAA
>NDXB01014562.1:0-149904 GCA_002631895.1 Agapornis roseicollis
CATGGTTTAGTGTGAGGTGTCCCTGGTTATGCCAGGGGGGTTGGAACTGGATGATCTTGAGATCTTTTCCAACCCAAACTATTCTATGATTCTAAGGGTCCGCCTTCCAAGGCAGGGCAAAAAACCCAGCAACCTGGCCTTATCCTTGAAACCTTAGTAAAGCTTCTAAATTGTCCCAAGATTGGAGGAATTTCCTGGCTTTGGCTCTCCAGTAGTACATGGTCCAGCAGCCTCAGATGCTGCCCACTAATGCTACTGTAGTAGCGTTAGTCAGTGCATGGAAACCTGCCTGGCAGGTTTCACAGGGGCTAATTAGGAGCCATCAGATTAAATCCGCTGTTACTTTATTAGAGTAGCTCTAAGCCAGTGGCCTCTAGGCATAAACCCCTGTTAGTAAATCAGAGAAGTAACCATTTGTTGACATTTCTGTCTGTTGGCCCCAGACATCAGCCAGTATCCTGTGGCTCTTTGTCATGTGCACTTACAGCACTGTGGATTAGGATACTTGGTTCAGATTGTTACAAATGCCTTTATCCATTCCCATTGACATTTTAAACAAACGGTGATATATTTAGTACAATAATTACAGTTATTTGATTACCTTTCTTTTAGCCTGAAGTAGAAGGCAACTGACAGATGTGAATACCTTGGAGACCAATACTCTGTAATAAACTAACATTATTTATTGCAAGATGTATTTTATTAATAGGAATTGGCAGTAATTAATTCACTAAAGTTGATGTTACTAATAATTACATGTAATTCATGAAATATTTATGAAAGAAAACTGTATAAAAATGATGCAAAGGTCATTTAGCTAATTAGTTAATAAATATCACCAACATTTATAGTGAGTCTTTAATTCTGAATAGTTTCAGACTTATCTTAATGAAGTAGCTTTGGAAACCTTTCTTAGTACCTGGCATCTTGACATGGAGGCTAACATTTCTGGTTATTGTTTTGAGCCAATGTATGTGCTGTTTCCTTTCCTAATTCACTTTGTCCTCTTTCCTTGTTCATAGTGAAAGATCCTAATTAGAGATAGCGCTAGCTCAATCTAATTTTGGTTATCAGTGAGTTGCGGTGTCTCCCAGTTTAAGGATATATGAATATATCTCTGTCTTTTTAACTTGATTCCCCTGACTTTCCTTGGAATCAAATAACCATCATCCAAATTAATAGCTGACATCTGAACTGGAAAACTCTTAACGTCATTTCTTCTCCCATTGAATTCAATGACTGAAGTGCCCATTGACCTTGTGAGGTGCAGGATCAGACCTCAGGCCACTCCATGTTCATGCCCTGAACAGTAATATTGCACTAGTTTGTGGCAGCCTTTGCCATAGGATATGCTGGTGATGTTAGAACAAGGTGCAGAATGAGGTTATCTTGTTGCTTAGGTCACCCTGTGTAAAACAGGCTATGAACAGCTTTATCCTGTTTGGAGTTAAGCTGAACAACTTGTGTTTGGTTACCGCCAGTCTTTCAGAGATGGTCAGGCACAGTTTTAAACACTAAGAGCCAGAGAATCCACCCTATCTTTTTGTTACACTCCAGCAGCCAGCCAGGCTCCCCTTTCAAACATATCTGGCTTCAGCCTCTTGCTACAAGTCTGTGTCCAACACAAGTTATTAGGCTCAGTGAAGAGTTTGCTGTATAAAATTCCATGTTGTCTTCTGAAGAAGGGCAGACTTGGTGATCTAATAATGCTCATTTCCATGAGTCTATGAGAGCCACCTTTGCACTTCCCTCATTCTGGCACTGCTCTGTGCTCAGTCATAAAGCAGCCTTCAGCACTCTGCCTTTTGGCAGAGAAGAGAATTGCTTAAGGACTTCAGGGATGAGGAGGTGAAGAGAGTGCTGTGCTCACTGCCTTAAATCCAGGCGTGATGAGTGGTGACCAAGGGCTGATGTCACTTCTACATGCTGCTCTGTGGGTGGATTAAGTGGCTCTGGTGCAGCTCCGAGCAGGGGGAAGGACACAGGGCTGCCCTACATCAGGGAGGGGCTGGCCTGTATTCATCAGCTCTCTTGAATAGCTGTTCCCTGTCTCAGTGTTGCTGTACTCACCAGACAGCCATTGCCGTGAGGTTCTTAAAAGCAAACTTGTGTGTGCAATCACAATTCCTTTTGTTTCATGAATAACGGACTGCTCTCCAGTAAGGAAACCTTGGTCTTTGCTACTGAGAGCTTGATTCTCAAGTGTGCTATTCACAGCAACGCAGTATGCCTGGGATCTCCCTTTTAATAAGAACCTGTCTATGTGGGACACTGTCTATGAGAATGCCTTTCATGGTTATCCTCCACTGATATTCCAAACATACATATATCAAACTCCTAACTGATGTCTGTAATCTATACATAAACTGAGTTATAGGTCTGTAACTGGTCTGAATCTGAATGGCCTCACTGGTGACTCATGTCTTATTCAGTTTTTGTGGACTAACTTTATAAAAGAAACCTTCTTTAAAGAACAATTTTATTGTATGCTAAGATCTGGTATAGGGAATGTTATTACATTAGGCAATAAAATGTATCTGGGTAGGCCGTATACTCTTGAATGGCTGGTGAGCATCAATAGAAATTACTCTGCCTGATAAACATTTGTCTTTTACTTAATAGCTGTTATCCTTTTCAAGCACAAACTGTGCCCCATTACAGTTGAATATGCTCAGCTTTAGTTCACCAGGACAACACCGATCTGTGTGGTTTTGACCAGTGGGGTTAGCTAGTCTTTAATGTGTTCTGCAAAAGTAATTCGTTTCTGTGCCAATCCATTTCTGTGCCGTTCTTCCTGAGGCAGCAGAGGTGGTATCGTGCCTGGTGGTCTGTGTTTGTGTGGATGAAATCAGCTCGCAAGGGTTTTCTTTGACGTGGTGCACTCAGAGAAGTGAGGTTTCTGGAGGAAGAGCTGAGTCACAGGAGCAGTTTTGGCATCTTTCTGTGAGTCAGTGTGAGTCTGTGATTGCAGCAGTGCAGGAATGTGCTGTCACGGTCCAGTTCCATCATGCCTTGCCAAGGACATGGGTGAAGGAGCTGCTGTGGTGCTCATGGGGGGTTCTGTAGCCACGAGCAAACAGACCCAGGCCAAACTTTGCCTGTGTAACTTTGCTACCCTGCCAGTTTAAGTTCCTTTTAATGTGCAAGTGTAACATTGGTCTTGAAAGAATGAAGTCTCTATCCAGTCTGTTGAACAGAGACGTGTTCCCTTCAGATGGTGAAAGCAGGTGGCAAAATGGTACTGTTGATGTTTGGGGTCTGGACGTTACTGTCTACTAAGAGCTTGATGGAGGAGCTCAGATAGAAGATGTAGAGATGGAAATTATATCTGCTAATATCAGGACTTATTTACTTTGTTCTTTCCAGCTTACTTCTAACATAACAATGCTGGATTGTTTTGTGGCTCCCCGCAAACCTTTGGGTGATGTTCCTCTGAAAGGATACAGGGCAGAGAAGTGGAGAGAAAAAACAGTACCAGAAAATAATCAGACAAGAAAGGATGGAGAGTGCAAAGCCATTCCTGACTTTGGGCTACACCCCTCTTGTTTTGTTGGTGAGGAAAGCTCCTTGGGCTCTGCTGGCTGGCATTATCTGCACCTCTCCCTCAGCTGCAGAGAGGTAACCTAGAGAGTTAGAAGCCAGGGCTGGCCAAGATTGGGCACTTCCAAATGGCATTGCTTTGCATGCTAAGGTACCAGTATATACAGAAAAAAGCTCTACTTTAACATGAGTGAGCATGAATATCACAGCAATAAATGACCACCATAAGGTGTGGGTTAGAAAGCAATGGTTGCATTTAGTGATGAGGAAGGAGTTTTTAAACCAGTGGTCCCTACTGAGATGTTCCCATCCTCAGCGGATGGCTGTGCCTATGCAAAACACATGCCACTCTGTGCTGTGTGTAAGTGGATGAGCTAGAGCCATATCAGTCTTGTAGTCTTCCTCTAAGTAAATCCATCTTGGCTCATTAGTAAATGACAAGATTTGGCCTTGCATTATTATATAGCCTAACTGAATAGGGAAACAATTTTCTGGGATGATTTGAATTGCCTGCCTTGGAATATAAAAATGAAAAAGCTCTTGTTATTTTCAACTAATAAACAGGCTCTCAGGAAGAAGAAGCTGCAGCAGCAAACAAGGAACAGCAAAACAAGACAAGGGAAATATGCACACGAGGGTCTGCTGTCCAGAATATGTACAGATCTCAGGTACCTCTCCCTGCATTGTAAACCATTTTAGCCTTTACTTCAGTTACAAACAGTCTTCCCGATGGGCAATCGCCTTGTAAAAAACCCTGAGCAATTTTGAATTGCCTTGAATAAGCTTCCTAACAGGCAACTGGTTCTGATAGAACAATTTTAAACTCGCTGTCTCCTAATCTTCTGTCGACATCATTTTTCAGAAGGGGCAACAGGACCAAATTAAATCGTTTTGCTGCAGACAGACTGTCTGATTGCATTGCGACTGTTGCCCATTCTGAAGATTTTTCTCGAGCAGTTTAAAACTAAGACAAGAGAGAAGTTCATGTGTATCCAAGTACACAGATGCACACAAACCTCTGCCTTCCTTCTCTTACACTTAGCGATGAGATACATTTACAGCGTCCGAAACTGAGTCCAATTTTTCTACCCCATGGCCAGCTCAGTCTGGTTGAAAGTATCAAAACTTCCCCCTTTCTTTTTCCAAAGCCACACTAAAAGCTAGAAAGAAACAATGAAAAGGTGTATATGAGTTAGTTTAATCCAAATATGACTTATGGAAAGAAGCATGGGGAAGTGCGACAGGAAGCACTTGGAGCTGATTTGTTGTGTTCATGCTAGAGCAGGAGCAAAAGTCTTAGTTGTCTTTTGTCTTTGGTATTTCTTATGCCTTCTTCTCGTCTCTGGAGCTTGGCTGCAGAAAGTTTGATTTTTGCCTGAGATGCAGCTATTAGAACTGAATAGGAACAGTGAGCACAGTAGAAGAGAGAGAACCTGGGAAATGAGATGTGCTGCAGCCAGCAAATGGATTTGGAGAACTTGATTGCTGTATAACAAGCCCCTAGGATATATTTTACTTACTGGTGGGAATGAGAGAGCTATGATCTTGGGAGATGTTTCTGAGGCCTGTAATGCACAGTCATCGCCTTTGGATTGTGTCCAAGTGCTGCTCAGAATCCCAATGGCTCTTGAGCAGCATTAAATCAAGATGGATGCCACTTTACATATCATTGCGAATGCACTACCTGGAGCACCGGTTTGCATGTAGCATTCCTTGTCAAGCAGAGACTTCTGCCTTGGGGGAGGTTTGGTGTAGCTAGGAAAAAGGAGGAAAATCTTTTCTCGTGCTCCAATCTCCAGTCACTCAGTGTATAACCAACTATGATTCATCAAAACCTCTTCCTGGAGCACTTTGGGTTGTGTTCAGGGGATCTAAGTCAACACTCCTTAGCATGCCTCTGCACTGAGGACATAAAGGAAGGAGGCAGATAAGCTGGGTCTTCAGGCTGGAGTGATTCCCCACTGCTATAAGCATTTTAGTAGCTATTACTGCACGTTGGCTCCCATTTCAGATCACCAGCTTCTGTAGTTGCTCCATCTCCACTGACTAAAGGGCGATGCGCTCTATGTGTTCCTGCTGAAGACTTGCTTCTGTGTTTCTTAATGTCTTCGAAAATCACAAGCTACTGGGTGAAATCCCTCCAAATAACTTTAAAGGGACAACACAAGTACCTGGGGAGGGAATATTTCGTAGTTTCTATGCTGGGAGCCAACTTCAGAGTTGACCTATTATTTATTCTTGTATTTATATAAACCACAGTTTTTATCTGTAAGGAAGCAAACATAAAAGCCCGGTACTTTTCAACAGCAAATTAACAGATATAGAATGTATTATAAATACATATTCTATAGAGCCTATTAATAAATTATTAATAAATATGCAGATAAGCTATATATTTATTGCAAAAGCATTAATGGTTTGTTAAAGGAAAGACAACACATTATTAAGAGAGGGTCTTCACATGGAGCATTGTGTGCAGTTCTGGTGTCCTGAGCATGAAAAGGACATGGAGCTGTTGGAACAAGTCCAGAGGAGGCCACGAGGATGATCAGGGACTGGAACATCTCCCATACGAAGACAGGCTGAGAGAGGTGGGGCTGTTCAGCCTGGGGAAGAGAAGGCTGCGTGGAGACCTCCTAGCAGCCTTCCAGTATCTGAAGGGGGCCTATAGGGATTCTGGGGAGGGGCTCTTCATTAGGGACTGAAGGAGAGGTAACCGTCTCAAACTGCACCAAGGAAGTTACAGGTTGGATATTAGGAAGAAGTTTTACACAGAAAGAATAATAAAATATTGGAATGGGTTGGCCCAGAGAGGTGGTGGAGTCACCATCCCTGGATGTTTTAAAAAAGAGACTGGAAATAGAACTAGATGACATGGTTTAGTGGAGGTGTAGGGCATGGGTTGGACTTGATGATCTTAGAGGTCCCTTCCAACCTGGTGATAATTCTGTGATTCTGTGACTGTAGTGACAGGACAAGGGGTAACGGGTTCAAACTCAAACAGGGGAGGTTTAGATTGGATCTGAGGAAGAAATTCTTTATTGTGAGGGTGGTGAGGCACTGGAATGGGTTGCTCAGAGAAGTTGTGAACGCTCCATCCCTGGCAGTCTTCAAGGCCAAGTTGGACAGAGCCTTGGGTGCCATGGTTTAGTGTGAGGTCAGGGGGGTTGGAACTGGATGATCTTAAGGTCCTTTCCAACCCAAACTATTCTATGATTCTACAAGGGGTTTCAGTTGTCAGGTGCTAATTTCCAGGAATGTGTTGTGTATCTGCAGTCTTTGCATTGAGGAAGCATTATGGGAAGTTTGACACCTTTTCCTGCTGTTGTACTTGCATCAAATTGCAGAGACCTCAAGGGCCTGTGTGGTCCAGACCTTGTTGAAAGCAGAAGGACATCCTCAGGTGGGCTCTGCTCTCAGTGAAATGGTCTGTGTGCTGCTGGATCAACAGGAAAGCATTTTTACAATCTGAGACAATGCTGGGAAATTTCCTCCTCTGGAAAAGGAAAAATGACATTGTTATAGCTGGGAATTTAAAGAAAACTGTGGGCGCTGCACATATTTTTGAGTCTGAATTCTGGCTAATTTTACATCAAGTGAAAAGGAGAAAACTACTGTGCTCTGCCATTACAGCCTGTTTCTGTGCTTGTGTTTGAGGCATGTGAAAGCAGTGTCTTATTTGAATTAGATGGCTGCTCAATAGGGTGAAAGGTTTTTGGTGCTGAATTAGTGGATACTGGTCATCAAAACATGGGTCTAAGACAAATAAGTATTAGCCACAGGCATGCTCTGTGGCTAATAGGCAAAGTCAGTACCCCCATGTCAAGGGGCTGGAACTGGATGATCTTTAAGGTCCCTTCCAACCCAAACCATTCTGTGATTCTAGGGCTTTACAAGCTGGTTGAGCACTGCAAAGCAGTACCCTTCCTTTCCATTTCATGGCAGAGGTAAGTGGAGGGTGGAAGGAGAAGCTTGGCCCTCGTGCTACACTCAGCCACCTACATTGATGTGTCATGCAGCGAGCTGGGGCTTGGGGACACAGTCCCAGCCCCTTCATCCCATTCAGTGCTTGCACAGCCTTTTCCTTGGCTGGGGATCTGCACCAGCCCGGGCACAGTTTTGTTCTCCGTGAGGATCCAGGCCTTCCTATCTGTGGGTGTGCTTTGCTGTCCCACATCCCTATGAGTGTGTCCCAGCCATGCTCATAGCACTGAGTATTGACAAGCAAAGAAGACACAGGGAAATTCAAAAGAGGCTGAAGGGTGCAAGCAGGAAAATAAAACCATGCTTTTCTCAAGAGCACTTGGTAGAAACCCTAGAAGGTGTTAAATTGATTTAATCCTTGCCTTGTTTTACTTGGGCACCGCTTGCAAAATGCTGCTCTTGATTTTGGCATAAGAAATGAATTAGGCTGTTTCAGCCAGCATCACTAAATGTACTGTTGAGCAGGGGTGTTTCTAGAGATTATTAGGAAAAAAGCTGCTTTAAGAGGACGAAAGCTCTCCCATACTGTAGAATAGAAGCTTTTCTCCAGCCTTTTACTCCCCTCCTTCTTCTTGAAAACACATTTGTAACTATTAGTTTGGTGTCATGTTTTGTGATAGGGGTATTTTTGCCCTTTGCATCCCATTGTAGCAGGGTGAGGGCGGTGGGAGGAAGGCCGATGCCTCTCCAGCTTGGCTGGTCATGAATCATGTCATTCTGAAGGGAAGCCTGAGGTGGTCCTTAGCTCAGCGAGGGCTCCAGGCTTTGTGACTTCCTTGCTGCCAGAAATCCGTTGAAGAGAGGTGTTTAGGCTAAGGAATCATCATTTCATTAATGGCACCATAGCATTAGAAAGTAATTGGAAGTATTTAGAACTAGGGCTCTTCTGTCTTTTTTACTTAAAAGGAATTTCTCTTGTCAGTGTTCAAATGCCATAAGTTAATAAGGAATAGTTCAAAATCTGCTGCAAAAGCAGGAACCCAAACAAGCCAAGCAGCCATCAAATGTCTTGCTGATACAAGCTCAATGTACGTTATGAAACTGGAAACTTCATTAATTCCCTTCTAATGTGCAAATTCTGTGCATAGTAAGCTTCCTATTTAAGGATGCTTAATGAAAAATGATTAAAATTTGAAATTAAGCAAAAATATTTTCCCCAGAAAACAATTTCCTGCTGGAATCGCTAACTTTGATAGTGAAATATTCAGCCTCATAGAACTCTATAAATAAAAGCTGGGAAACATTTAGTTAGCTCTTGGAAGAACGAACGATATCAGAAAGGCAATGGGTTGTGGATATTGTCTTTTCTGTAGTGGCAGTCTGCAGTTACAGAGACTTTTCTGTTTTAACCCTTATTTCCTTTCTAGGAGGCTGACTCTGCCCAGTCATGCACATGTTTGTGCCCAAAACAATGCCACATCTGCTAGAAGCTGTTTATTTGAATCAGGCTGGATGGTATCGACATCCGCATTTGTATTGGACCTTCTTTTTGCTGCTGTTTTCCTTCCAGGATGTTAAAGTAAAAATAAGATTTCCAATGAAAATATGGTTAGCTATACCGAGATGTCACCTGGTACATGTCCAGAGCACTGGGATCCTACCTGTTTCTAATCAGTAAGGTAAAGGCTTCTGTTTTCCTTACTGCTTTTTACATATTTAATTACCATTATTATTTTGCCTAACTGAACAGGAAAACAGTTTTCTGGGATTACTTGATTTGCCTGCATTGGTACCTCCACCTTCAACACTACAAAATGCTAAGCCCAAGATTTGGTTAACAAAAGCTTTTGTGTAGCTGGTAAAGTTTTGTTGCTTAGTGTTTTCCTGGTCTGAGTGAAATATACCCTTCATTTTGAGCAGTTAAGATGAGCATCCCTTGTGCTGTTTCTGTACTTCCCCAAATTTGCCTGCACAATTCTTAATGGTCATCACTTACAGCAGTAATCCAAGTCCATGTTCACATTAAGAACAAATAAAGCCTTTGCTGATTCTCTTCCTTCAGAGGCAACATAGGTCAGCAGAGAAGAGTGGCACAGCCAGCAGTGGTCCCTGGAACATTACAAGATAGAGGTTATTTCTTAGCCATGGATCGCTTACATGGGGATCATGAAGAACCATCAGTCTTGATGTTAGTAAGTTATTATGCATATTTTAGTGTGTTAAGTACAATTGTGATCACATGATTAGGAAGTGATACAGGGTTTTAAGCATTGATGACATGTCAGTTTGTATAATCTCCTTATTCTCAATGTTTTCTGTACCATTCCTTTACACCCTGTCTGTAGTGTGCTGGTACCAGGAGTGCTGGCTATTTGCAAACGCAAAGTTGAAGTTGCACAGAAAGGAACAGGGATTTTTTTCTGTACAAAAGGGTTTTAGTTATTTTTAACGCAGGTAATTCGGTATGTGTGTTTACAGACAATTCTGTGTGCGAATTAAATGGCTCTTTCCATGCCTTGCATTTGTCAATATTGGCTTCACCACTGTCATGCAGTCAATTTACCTACTCCTGGGTTCCTCTGATGTTTCTGTGAACTTGATCGGTGCAAATTACTTTCTAATCCATGGCAATGTTTTACTTCTCATCTCTCGCTGCCTTTCATAGCAACCTTTTCTGAGCAGTTTTGAGAAAAGGTTGTCAAAAGCCTTAAGCTGAATTTCTGTTTTGCTTCCTTCAAGATCTTAATATTACATAGAAATAGCAATAATAAACAGACTTCGTGAAGTTACACTTTTCTGACTAATGCTCCATGGTTATTTCTTATTACTAATTGATAAGAGAATATCTTTGATGGCAGTATCACTACTGGCCAACTATTCAGTGTGCAGTTGTGTTTTGTTGTGGTTTGCCTTCTTGTTCCACCTCTCCCCAGAACAGGAGCATCTTCCCTATTGGTATAGTCAGAATACACTTGGGAAGGGAGAAATTGCATGTGGATGTTGTATTTTAACTAGTTTTCTGACCAGTCTTACAAATAACCTCTGAGCACGCATCTCGCACTGATAGTTTTGGTCGCACAGTGCAGTGCTGGTGTGAGTTACCAAATGAAACCAATTTGCTTTCAGATGCAAATCTGCTGCTCCTGTAAAACTATAAGGATCTGCAAAATTACGTTTCTAAAGCAAAGAAGATGTCAACAAAATCCTAGATGAAAGCCTCACCTCTTTATCCAGGTTAATCTATATGAATTATTAGGATGAGGAAAGGCGTAATAGGGCTTGTAATGAAAGCAAACTTTAGAATCCCTCATGGCACCCACATATGAAAGATTTTTAGGGAAATTGCTATGGCTCTGATTTCCACAGTTGTTTGACTTGTTTTCACTTGACACCAGATTAGCCAACAGGTTAAATATTGTGGTTTCAAAGTGTTAATTCAACACATTTGCAAATTAGAATTTTAACATATTTGGAATTTTGATGAGACTAAAAGGCAAATTGTAATGTTTAAAGCAGCTGATTTTAGGTGCAGTTCAGCAATTAAGTTAATTTCTAGCTTTCTGACGCTGAGAAGGACACTCAGTGCTGATAATAGCTTATTTTCTCGAGCGCAGATTGCGGAGCTGACCGCAAACTTTCAAATGAACACGTGTGCTTGATTTGTCTATTTGTATTCAAGTTTACCTTTTTTGGTTGTCAGTAACACTACCCCACCTGCCCTATACAGCTTGTAGTGCTCAAACCTATTTGGAAAATCATGTGAATAGGGGATTTGCATCATTACAATTTCCTTTCCATTTAGGAAGCATCTGCTATATCTTTAAAAGTAACAGGTTTGAAGAGGCCACAGGCTGTGAAACGGACTAAACCATTATTAAAATGAAACAAAAACCTCAAAAAAAAAGCTAGCTGGACCTAATTCAATCGCAGTTTCAGCATTTTTTTTTCTCCCTCTCTCTCTTTTTACCTTGAAAAGGTTAAAAGCATTTGGGTCCTTGTGGAAAATGTAATTGCATTTCGGCCTTGTTTATGTGTGAATCTAAAGAATACTGATAATCTGCCACGTGGAAAAGTTCTGTTCTTCTACTAACAGGCAGTCCTTCTTGTCCCTAACAGGTCTTTCTATTAAGTAAACAGTTAAGGCCTAATTGGAGCTTTTATCTGCACCATGTCACACTAACTGATCAACCATTGCTAGCAGTCATATAAATGTTATTTTAAGTACTTCAATTGTACAGACCCAAGTACAGTGATGAACGAGGAATAAACCTCAGCTGCAGTTTTTCTTACTAACCAATCAAAAGCAAAGTTCTATGAAGATGCTTTGGGGCAGGTTAAGTTCGCAATATTATCCTGCTAACCTTCATGCATATCATTTTCATGGGCAGCTGGGTGTTTTGTCAGGGGAATTGGCTTGTCCCAGGATGTTTCTTTCTCTAATTAGGTTTTCCGCTCTTTTGAAGGTGGGCAGCGCCATCGCAGCGTGCTGTTTAGTTTGCTGTGTATCTGCTAGGAAAGCACAAAGAGACTTGGTCTGTTAATCATAGAATCATAGAATAGTTTGGGTTGGAAAGGACCTTAAGATCATCCAGTTCCAACCCCCCTGCCATAAGCTAGGACACCTCACACTAAACCATGGCACCCAAGGCTTCATCTAACCTGGCCTTGAACACTGCCAGGGATGGAGCACTCACATCTTCCTTGGGCAACCCATTCCAGTGCCTCAGTTGCAGTCCAGGGCAGTGAGTTTGCTGCATGCTCTTCTCACTGTCCTGAGGATCTCGAATTCTACCATCTCATGATCACTGCATCCAAGGCTGCCCTGGAGCGTCACATTTCCAACCAGCCCTTCCCTGCTGGTGAGCACGAGGTCAAGCAGGGCACCTCTCCTTGTCGGCTCCTCTATTACTTGCAGAAGGAAGTTGTCTTCCACACAATTGAGGAACCTCCTGGATCGCTTGTGCCGGGCCGTGCCATTGCTCCAACAGATGTCAGGGTGGTTGAAGTCCCCCCATGAGAACAAGGGCCTGCGAGCTTGAGGCTTTTCCTGTTTCTCTGTGGAGCGCTTCATCCACAGAGTCCTCTTGATCAGGCAGTCTGTAACAGATCCTCACAGTTATGTCTTCCATCGCTGCTTAAACCATCACCAAGAGCCCTTCACAATGAAATCTTCTGTGGTTTTCCTGGAGTGGGATGCACATTCTCCTTCCCAGCTTCTCCCATCTTCTCTGTTTTTCTGCCCAAGCACCAGCATTGCAGGAAAGGAAAAGAAAACCCCTTTTAGAATTGCTTTAGACAAGCAGGATATTTTTCTTCTTTATGTGTTTGTTTGCTTCGCTTCCTACTCATTGCCTGAAAGTCTGGCTTTGGCTTCTCCTGAGTCCCATTGCACATATCCCAAATGGAAAGAAAGAATATAATTTCGCTTTCCAAAAGCACTCAGCATTGGTTTGTTCTCACTTTCAGTGGGAGCGGGGTTTAGCCAGGGCACAATGAATCCCATCCCAATCAATGTTAGAAAACAAGGTCCAGAGAACACTTGTATTGCTTGTGAAAAATTACAGGCTGGCTTTCCAGGCACGGTTCCTTTGATTATTCTTACTTCTCTCGGCACACCTCCTGATCCAGAAATAGAAGCTTCCTTTTCTCTTCCTGATAGTATTGCCATTCTGTATTGGTTAGCAGGCACCACACAGCTGCTGACAGTAGGATTGTTATTAAATTCATTAGAACACTGTGAAAGTGTTTTAGGTGCTTCAAATGTGATTTTAAGTCGTGCAGTTTTGAACGTTGGACTTGGGAGAAGAATCTAACTTTAAACCATGATAGTAACTCTCTCCTGAATATCAAGCCTTTAAAAATTGTCTCCCATCTGGCACTGTCAAATTAATTGAGCTGTAGAAAATAGGTCATTGAGCTCATTCCTTGTCTCAAGGCAGAACTGAATGTATCAGATCATTTGTAAAAAAGAAAGATGAATCCTGTCTTCCTAAGGTCCACCTAGCCCAGTATCCCCATCATCATCATCAGCTCATAGTGTGTAGCGTGCATTCTTGCCCCCAGTACTCTTCCACCCCTTCACAGTTCAGAGGTGATCCGGAGTTGTTATCCTCAAGTTTGAAAGCTGAGTCATCTTCCTCTTCTCACTGCAGTCTGGACTGTCCATGCTATTGTTGGGTATGGCTTTTATCTAGAATGGTTTGGGTTGGAAGGGGCATTAAACATCTGTCCTGCCCTACCTGTGTGAAGCAAGCAGAGTCTTTAACAAATGGGCAGGATTTGATACCGTGACATCCATTGACTTCAAGGTGGATAATACAGGTGCCAACCAGATCATCTTGCAAGCTGAAAGGGAGAGTGTTTTCACTTGGGTTACCAAGCAAAGAAGATCCATTTCTGGCCTTGACACAGACAGACTCTTAAAAAGGCACCTAGATATCAGGTACTAAACATGGGTATCTCACCTGCTGTTTACAGGGATGGCATAAACCCAACCAACTTTGGCATGTGTTGGTCTTGAAGACAAACCTGTGGTAAAGCAAGTAAACAGGACCTGATAGCCGTCCCTGTGGGTCCTTGCATTCCTCATCCTATTTGCTGTGCTGCAAGCAGAGAGAAGGTTAGTTCACTTAGCTCCTGATTTTTCTAGGTTTTTCCTAACTCTGGCTCACATATTTACTGCAAATCTGCTGGAAAATTTCATTGTGACCTTCTCTTTCCATGTCTGTTGGGGTGCTGTGCTATCTCCCACCACTGGGGTTCAGGGCTTGCTTACAGGTAGCCTTTCCCTACCAGGGCTCCTAGGATTTGTCCTGGAGAGAGGGTCTCCAGAAGGTCCAAAGCAAGCAATGCACCTCTTTCCCTTTGACTGAGGTGGGAACAAGATCGACCTTGAGCTAGCTGAAGTTAGGAGATAACCTGGTCATTTTCATATGGTGAAATCTGGGCCAGAGGAGCATTTGGCACAGATTTCACATCCACAGATCTGGTCCTGCTTACAGAATGTTGGGTTGATGGAACATGCATGTGATGAGGTTGTAGCTTTGGTGCTTGACCTAGTGATGGTGATTCAGCTGTGTTTCATTGCTGACCTGTGACTCAGTTTCCTTCAGGCACGCTCACAAATTGGGACTCCACTGCTGTGGCCGAGGCTGTGTTTCAGCACCAGTATTGCACCTTGAGCTGGGGATACCCCTGTGTATGACCTTCCCACCAAAGAAGAAATCGGTGAGATGTGGTGCAGGGACTGCAGAGCTCTTTGTGAACAGAGTGGAATAGCTGGAATGGTTCATCCCTCACATCAGCAAAGGAACCGGGATGCTTGGCTGGACTTGGCCAACTATGTTTTGTAAAATCAACTTCCAGAAGTGTCCATGTTGTGGGAGGACAGAGACACATGGAAAGTATGTATACACACACATGAAAATCCTCATTATTGATCCTTTCTTTTCCAAGGCTACTTTGATGGGAGTTTTCTCTTTATCCTCTGGAGTTTTGTTAAGGCTTGGGATGTATCGCCTTTCAGGGAGGCTGTCCTGTGCTCCCCAGCAGCACTCTGCTCCATTGTCTGCAAGCAGCATGATGGAACTTTTGTGCCTGTTGGTTGAGCTCATGCCCTCCGGCCCCAGGCAGATTGTTCTTCCTGCAATTAGTATTCATGGTTAGCTAAGCAGAACTTCTACAACACATCTTCCCTGCTTTGAAGGTTATGTTACATGGTTTCAAAGTGGCCAGAGGAAAGATTCCTATAACTAGAAGAAATCTGGGAATATCCATTGTCTTCTTGTATTTAATGTTTGCATTTTGGGTAGGATTTCATCATTATTTATTCAATGCTTTCTAATTTAACATGTAATAAGGTGGGACAGACAGTAAGGATGCAGTGGTTTTAAATTATTCCTTTGAATTTTGTCCCAGGTTTTTAATCTCTCTCTTGGATTTGGGAGAAGAATTCTGAAGAATTTCTTTAGAAAGTTTGCATGTGTTGTTCTTAAGCTTTTTGCATGGTTGCAAAAATAGCAAACATCTTCCCTAATACTGCACGTACAGAGACCTTTGTATATTTGATCACTGACAAGATCAAAAGTGATGTCAATTTTTCACTCAGAAATTTCCTATCAGTTTGATGAAAGGGTGACACCACCTTTCCTCTTTTATAAGCAAGGCTGACAGAGGCAGGAATAGTTTGAAGGAGCAGCAGAGCTAGAAGTGCACCCAGAACTCCTGCACTGAAGGTTAGTGCCACAGCCTTCAGTGCAGACTGGTTTGGTGGCATGTTCAGGAGAACCATGGCTCTGAAAGGGGTCTCCTAGCTGGTACAGGGGAAAATACTGTGGGTGCTTTTGTTTAAGATGAGGAAGATATAGGGGCATAGAAAATGCCTTGGAAAACATCCAGAGAGGTGGAGCCCTTAGTCAGTTTTGGGGGTTATCAGAAATAAACCACTCTTGCTATATAATTTTCATGGCCATTTGCATTGCTTTTGATAGGCAGTCATAAGCAAAAAGGTAATAAAGCCTTTGGTAAATGAGTGATGGGGTTAGCATGCCTTATGCTTTGAGCTACGGTGATGGCTGCAAGTAAGAGAAACAACAGGTTTTGTTTTGGAATGTCTTTGGCTTATCCTGTGCCATTGAGAAGGAAAAAGGTTGTAAATATGACTTAGGTAACAACGATTCTGTTAATGCATATACCAGAGGAGATCCAGTAAAGCTACAGAACCTTGCTAATGTGACCAGCTTGCCTGTAGTAAAAGACTTTTTTGTTCCAGGTCACATTCAAATGATCTTTAGTGTCATGTTGTTTCCATTTAAAATGAGATGTACAAAGTCAGTTGTGAACAGGATTTCCTATGAGAAACATAGGGGAAACATGGGATGAACAAAAAATCTGAATGACAATGGCGTGGCCAACACTTTGCATATAAACACCTCCTTTGCCAAAAGTGTCTCCAGGTTGAAGCTTCTGATTGTGCCAAATGGAATGAACATGCAGAGTCTCTCAGCCTGGGGAACATGAGCATTTGGGCAAAGATTTGCTTAGAAGTAGATGATGGACTGGATGAGCCCAGCTCTGACAGCCCCCAGAGTGTTGTTTTGCTGGGTTTGGCTTGAGGAGCAGTGAATGATCAACTTGGATTTTACCTCCAGTACAAAAAGACAGTGATTTTTCATTTCACATATCTTTGCCTTTATTAGTCCAAGTTTTATTTGGAGCAACTTCAGACTCTTTAGACTGCAACTTTTAAGCCAATCCAATAGGATGACATCCAGCTCCTGCGTGTTGCAGGGCACACACTCTGCTTTAGACCCTTGGCTCAGCAACTTCTGGGGAGTTTATTCTCTATACAAGTATCGAATCTTTTTTATCCACAAGTAGCTTGTGAATTACCTGGTAAACATTGTTTGATGTGATGTACATCCATGCTGCTACATACAAATGTTAGGGAAACGGTAACAGTTCACTGTTGGACAGGGTGGCTGGCGCCAAGAGCAGGCGGTAGAAGCATGGGTATGTGCAGACCTTGGTTCTCTCTGCAGCAGCGTCTGATGATCTAGGAGACTTTCTGTCCAGTAACATTTTGCTGTGATACCGTGAACCAAACAACTTCTCTTTCCTTACTGGTTTGCAGTGTGTTGTTCACTGGCTGCTTTCACCCTCTATTCTAGTAACAGCTGCTTTTCAAGAACATCACCTTCATTGCAGTATCTGCTCTAGAAATAACTGCTTTTCAAGAACATCACTTTTATTATAGTGGCTGATACTGGACTTCCTATTAAAGCAATGCTTGGAGTAAACTTATGGATTTGTCCTAAAAAAAGCTGGGGGATTTGGGTGTTCTTTGGGCTGAAGAGTGATAACCGTTGCTGGCAGTACAGCCTCTTGACTGTGGTCATTGGGTTTGGGAAGGTTCTCTAACTGTAAAACATCATTTGTTACTGTGCTTGAAAAGATCTGTAAAATAAATTGTTTTAATGGATCAAATTTCAGCTGTGCATAAATGGCCCTTGAAGAAAGTTTGTTCTCTCTAACAGATAAACTTTAAAATAGAGATTATTCTATTAGCCTGGGTGGTAGAGGCAAGAGTATGGTTTACCTGGCAGGTTTTAAATGGATAGTTACGAGTTCGCTGCGACCAAAATATCAGTGGGAAGTGTATCACAGGTGATCACTTTTTCTAATGTAAATCATTTAACATGGGTAATTTTCCTCTGTTGCCAATGCCATTAGTTATTTCAGAGGGGAAAAAAAAGAGATGTTTTACTTTTCTTTTTTCAAATTTTACTAGGTACCCATAGCTTAACTTAATGATTTGTATAAGTGATAGTAATTGCTGAAACTACAGTTGAGTATTATTAGCTATAAAATGAACATGGTTATATGTCCAACACAACTAGCAAGGAACAGAAATGCAGTTGTATCCAAGAGAAAATAATTACAGCAATAATCAGTGTAATTCATGATAATGGCTGAATTGAATTTCACACCATAGCTCCAAGCACTTACATTTAATGAATGTAGTTTGTGCTTGTTTACTAAAAAGGTTTTTAGCAGAAAATCGATAATGTAACTTCAGTGTTTCTAATTGCAAATGCAATTTTTTTTAAGAAGTAGTGGTTCAATACGGATTTTGTAGGGAAAATTAAGGTATGTAAGTGCAGCAAATGCTGTTGCTTTAATTAGGCTACCTGTACATTAGCGGTATAGTTCTTTAATATTTATTTATTACTACATATTGATTGAAATTGGTTGGCATTCCATTTTTAAGAGTAGCTAATGTAGTGAACATTGAAACTTTTCACTGAGTGCTGGCTGTGACTAAGCAGATCACTTTATAATAGGACTGTTCTCACAAAGAGGTGTTTTTACCTTAAAAGCATTATCATAAGAGCAAGGAAATATAGGCTGGTCCACAGAGGTGCTTTCCACATGATGAATACAAAAGAGCGGCTGGTCCTTTACCTGGAATAGCAAACTAAATAAAGTGATGGGCGCTTGGTGGTATAATTATGGTTGCGTAAGTGGCCCAAGTATAGTCATGGCCTCATTTATGGCGAGGAAAGCTGCTCATTTTGAATATGACAAGGGAGCTGAGGAATGTAATGTCATGCCAAATGAAGTTTTCAGTTTCATAGCCTAGATCTCCTAGCGCTTCGGAATAAGTAAGTTGGCTGTTATACACAGAGGTTACAGCATATAGAACTCTAACAAGAATAGCCATAAATAATCTGAGATAGTGATTTATATGGATGAACCCCACTATCCTACTTTTACTGAAGTCAACAGCAAATCTCCAGGTTTATTAACTGCTGGCACATAGTGGCTGGCACATATCTAAGCCTGGGGAGTATAAAAGAGTGAGGAGTTAAGGCAGAGCATTTAGTAAACAGAAGCAAGATGAAGCTCTTGGAAGTGGGTTTTATGGAGCTCAGCTACATGCAAACAGAAGTTGCTTTTACCTACTGGCTCTTTTTAACTCTTGGAGACACAGGCCCAAGTACTGCATTGATGGGGAAAGGAGGAAGACCTGTGAATCCCCTCTGAACTTTCTCATGCAAGGAACTGAACCACTTTTATAGTCTGCAGGGACTGCCCTTCATGTCTTCAAAAACACGGCTACTGGAGATGTTTTGTCTTAAAATCAGAGAGTCATAGAGTATGGTTTGGGTTGGAATGGACCTTTAAAAGTCATCTGGACCTGGCTCCCTGCAATGAGCAGGGTCATCTTCACATTGATGAGAAGGAAGTAATTAAGTCACATATCTTCCAAAAGCAAGCTGATATTCCAGCAGAGGAATGTCACTGCCCAACCAGGAGCAATAATATGATAACCAGACTGAACTGTGGCAGCAAATTAAGTGCAATTCACTGAGAAAATATTAAGCAATATGGATAGGTTTAAAAAATAAACCCAGATCATTCCAGATCTGTGCTCTGGTTATTTTCTGCTGCTACCTGCCCTCACTGCTAGTACCAGTGTTGCATTTTTGCTGGGTTCAGTAAGGCATTTTACTCTACAAAAACAACTAGCTCCTTTCCAACCAATGATTACTCGTAATTATGCTTTCCCCTGCTATTATTCTAATAGACTGTCATGCTGCACAGAGGAGGCGTTTGGAGGCTGCTTTTATGGATGGACTGTTGGAACACTTAATATAGCTCTATTTTTGAATTATCAGGTTCTATCCTTTTGAAGTCTGTGTTAGTGGAACTCCTATTTATGAAATGTGCTGTGCTTAAAGGTTTGCTATTGATGAAGAGGTCCAACAGAGGCCTTTATCGTAAGTACTGTAGCATTCTCCCTGAGAAATAAATAGCCTTGCTAAAAGGTATGTTGTGTACCAAGGTTGCAAATTATCAGCCAAGCACCTTATAACTGTATACTTCAAAAATACCTTTCTGCTTTCTGTTTGTTCTCCTTTTTCACAACACGAGGGGTGTTTGTAAAATCACATAAGGAAAAAAGCCCACCCAATCTGTTAGGTCTTTAATTGGACAACACACTCTCTATGTAACTCTTTAATATACACATATATCTTAGGGGAAGGTGCTGTTTGCAGGTGTGTCATTCTCTGCATGAAGTATTGTGAGTTTTGAGGGAGTTTTTTAGCTCCCATTCAGCGAGTGATTCGTATTGCTCATTTATTGCAGAATTCCATCACTGTGGCAGCCACATCAGTGCCTCCAAAGCTTTGAGCAGAGGATTACCCCCCCAATTATTTAGAAAATGGTAATGGGAACAGCATCATACATACAGAAAAGAAGGGCAAAAATCAGCTGTTTTCAGTCACTAAATGTTTGCAGTCAAAGACCAGACAGGAGGGGTCTTTGTAGCTTTGTTTTCCTTTTGTATTGAAATTACTCAATCATGCAAGGTGCCGCCTGCTCTTCCTCCCTTTTGAAACCAAATCCCAAATCCTCTCATTAATTCTGTTACTTGCTACTGCTCTGTACCTTGAGCTCTCTGGACCTAAAGCCAAAGTGCACCGGTGATATGATACATGTTGATTTCTCTGCGTGCTGCTGTGTCGTGCCCTGGTTTAAGACCAGAATAAATCAGAAGAATGCTATGTCAGTAGAATTAATTTCTTAAATTAAAAAGAAAAATGAATTTTCCATTATTTACTTTTCTATTATCGTGACACACTGACCTCTGTGGAGGCTGCTACATCCAGACATACCTTTCCTCTCCTCAGGAGCTTATCCTCATGCTGCTTGTGCAGACCTGGGGTGCTGTGTCGGGACTGGGGACCAGAGCTCCCTGCGTGCTCCAGGACCTGGGTCTGGTGAGGCACCTGGAGTGCTGGGATGGGCCCCACCAAGTGGGCTGATACCCAGAGGGTAAGGAGTGGGCACGTGAAGGTGTAGATGTAGCGTTTGCTGCCTCATGGAGGGGGCTCACGTTTAACACAACAAATAAGGCAAGTCTTGCTTTAAAGTGTTTATCCAGAGTTTTCCGTTTGGAACCGTAATGTATCAGAACCTTGACTTTGTACTCCCTAATTCATCTTTACTTCCGTACTTTACTATTACCGATAGCTTTTCCCTTAAGCCTGTCTATTTGCTAGTAGATTTGACAGATGACAGCTACTCTTTGGGATGTTAGATGGCGTTTGTATGGCTATGATGCCAGGAGCGTTCTGAGTGCTGGTGTTGCATATTTATTGATCTCCATATTCCCAATAATCTGATGCACGTCACATTTGACAACATTATGTGGGGAGGTCAGCTGTATGGGGCTAATGAAACTGTTTCAAAGATGGATGTTGTTTTCCACAACATTAACCTTGCAAATAGCTGTCAGTAGTGCATTTCACTATGGGGCTTGGCGTTTGAGAACCTCCCTTTTTTTTATTGTTGATGTTAACATTAAACAAAACCTGAAGCCATTAAATCCCAGTATTTATATACGACAGGAAACATGGACGACATGGCATCACTCCAAATGAAAATCTTATTAACAGCACACCGTGCTCGTGGCAAAGTCCTGAACAATCTGGAAATTGGTTTGGCTGTCTGAAGTGTTTGACAGATTAGCTAAGGATGATGTAAAAAGACCGAACAGGGAACAGCTGAATTCTAAGGATTAAAGTGGCAAATAGAAACCCCTCATGTAATCAAAAAGCGCATTGCACTTTCATATTTTACTGCAATAGGACTATTCTCACCAGGAGCTTATTATATCCAGGGCAATATAAAATTTAGATTACCCTTTTATTTTTAAAGTATTTCATGTGCAATGCTATGAGGAAGCACTCCATTTCTAAAGAGCAATCTTGAAGTTCTTTTGCCTTAAAAACTACTGTTATGGCGATTTAAATATTTAATTGTAGGGTTTCTGCTGTTGTGCTGAGGCACTTCAGAACGGGATCCTAAAGGCGATAAAAATAATCCTTGGAGGCCCCTTTTCCACACTGCAGTGTTTGGGAGCAGTTGTAGTAACTCTTTTTCGATGTCATACTGCATCTTTGGTAATGTAAATTTTGCACATGCTTACGGAGCACAATTCCAAATATGATTTTGATAGGCAAGCGATTTAGGAAATGCTTATGTTGGCCGTCTGAGTTGTGAAGTGCTACATATTTTTACAGCCTCTTCTGGGGCTTCAATGCTTTTTAAGGGAGAAGGAGAAAAACTCAGCCCTCGTCCTGGTCTGGCAACCCATGATTACATTTTAATATTTCAAAGCGCAGTCAGTAAGCGTTAACATAAAGCCCATTCACAAAGGGTAAGAGTCTGACCCATGCAGAGAAGCTGCTAAGGAATAAAGGTCAGATGACCGTGATAAGCATGGTTGAACATGGTCTCAAGAGGTCTTTACAGTGATGTGAGCTGGAGCTGTTGCAATATCCCTGTGGGGCACTAGGTACTAAGGCTGCTCTTAGTAGCAGCATACCCTGCTCACCAGTGGTCAGTGCAGTCCTCAACCATGAGGCGATAATTCTGTTAACTTGCTTTAATAAAGCTGTGGGCA
Organism: Agapornis roseicollis; assembly: GCA_002631895.1. Classification (NCBI taxonomy): domain Eukaryota; kingdom Metazoa; phylum Chordata; class Aves; order Psittaciformes; family Psittacidae; genus Agapornis; species Agapornis roseicollis. The sequence continues at coordinate 22,439 of NDXB01014562.1, forward strand.
TTCATCCAGGCTCTGCTTGTAGGTGAGACTTGCCCATAAGCAAGGTGGTGGTGGGTGTTCAGATTGTGAGCTGACAAAGGCACCAGAAGGGCATCTCCAATTGGGCTTCAGATGGGGTCTGAACACCTGAAATTAAGACGTAAAAAAAGTCAGATGAGAAAGAAAAGACCTAAGGCAGCCCCTTTAAAAGTGCTGTTTAGGATAAGTTTAGGGATGCTGGGGAGGGACTCTTCATTAGGGACTGTAGTGACAGGACAAGGGGTAACGGGTTCAAACTGAAACAGGAGAGGTTTAGATTGGATATAAGGAAGAAATTCTTTCCTGTTAGGGTGGTAAGGCACTGGAATGGGTTGCCCAGGGAGGTTGTGAGTGCTCCATCCCTGGCAATGTTCAAGGCCAGGTTGGATGAAGCCTTGGGTGCCATGGTTTAGTGTGAGGTGTCCCTGCTTATGGCAGGGGGGTTGGAACTGGATGATCTTAAGGTCCCTTCCAACCCGAACTATTCTATGATTCTATAATAGTCTGTGATTCATTTAACTTATTGTAAACTCTCCAAAAGTTAAATGTTGCCTCTAACCCTGTCACCTGGACTGTAGAAACGCTTGGAGGGGAGAAAAGAAGCTTTGGGGGGCAACACATGGGTAAGGATGGGAGAAGTTTCCATGTGGTGGCATCTTGTGACTATAGATCTAGAATGGCTAAGGCAGATGTTTATTTCAAACCAAAAAGCCAATGAGGTGGCAACCACCCAGTAAACGACAAGAATATTTGTTTCTATGGAAACTTCCAGGTGTGCTTCAGGCTCATTTTGAGGGTTTTCTTAAGACATGGTCAGACAGGAAATGTACTTTTTATTTCCTATTTATTTTATAGCACATGTTCTAATATGCAATTTGTTTCTTAAAAGTTTGTTAAGAATGCAAACATTCACAAGTCATAAAAAGAAGGTCTCTCCCCTCTATTTCTGACACTTTCTTTGGTGTCTGCGTTATTTATTTAGTGACTTAGTATAGGGTCATGGAGAGTTTCTAGGTAGAATCTAATGCTGAGTGTTGTAAGGGGAGTAAAACCAGATGATTTATATTTATAACATCACTAAGTAACACTTAACATTGCTAATTGAAAAAACATCCTCTTGTAATAATTCTCAGGTTGCACAGTACCATTATCCTATGAGGATAATGCAAAAATGCAATCCACCTCCATAACATGATTTCTGATATTGCTGAGCTCACATGCTATGAAATATTAAGTAAAAATGAATCAAGCTAAACCTCCACCTTTTTGACTTTAAAAGCTAATGAACTATGATTTCTTTTTACTTGTCTTTTGGGTTTAAAGCCTCCAGACCTCATTTTCTACCTCTTTCTGTTTTTTTTTTCTCTTTAAATCAGGGGAGCTGGTTTATTTTGCTAAAGAAAATAGAGAGAGGTCAGCAGAGCCTCTCACAGATACAAAGGCTTCAGGAGCTTGGGTTTTAAGATTTCAAGTGATTACAACACAAACAGCTTGAGCACTGTCTGCAGTGCTTTAAAGATGTATCATCTCTTTAAAGATGTTAACATAACAGATGGGTCTCCTTGCTGTAGAAATGTACATTTCTGTACTTGGAGGTATGATGTTACTGCCGTGATGAACCTCTTGACCGTCTAATGCTCCCAATCTGGGATTTGGATCAAGGGCACATTATTTTGCTTGGGTTTGCCATTTGGGATAATTTTTTCCTCTCTTCTGTTCTGTGAAGTAGAAATTCCACAGGTAGGAACTGGAGCCTGGAAGTCCCACTGGGCAAGCACAGTTTGGGCAGGGTGGCTGTGTTGCCAATGGCACATAAAGGTAGGGCATGGCCAGAATTACTGCTTAGATACCTGGTATGAAGGATGAGTGTGCATTTTCAGGTGGATCATTTGGCTTTGGCTGCCACCTGGAGCAATGCTAAGAGTTGTATCTCTCTGTCTGTAATAAGGTGCTGCAATGCTCTGCCACTACATCCTTAAAGACCCAGAAATACCTGGCCTTAATATCACTAATGCCTTCAAAATAATGCTTAAATGGGACTTCGGGGGTGGAATAAGTCTAGTCCTAGACCTCTGGACAGCATCAAATTTAATCCTTAGGGAACCTCATCTGTGCCTCAGAACAGCAAAGTGCCCTGCACTCTACCCTGATTGTGCAGTAACTTGCAGAAATGAGCCCATATAAAGCATTAAAGAACTTCAGAGCTCTGCATTTGATTGTGTGGAGTTAGAGAAGAGAGATGAGAATAGCAGCCACAGGACTTAGGCCACAGACCTGAATTAATGGGGAATTTTAAGCAGAAGCTCATCTTCCTGGGAGAAGTGGAAGTGTTGCTGGGGTCAATAGTGCAGGATTCCTATCACAGTCTTTGAGACCCAGAAAAATTAATTGCTCATAAAGGCAGGATTCATTATTTGTTTGTCTAAAAAATACCGTGTGAGCTGCTATTTATGGACAAGTGTAAGCACAACTGTGTGAATCCCTTGCAGTTTCTCCTTGGCATCATCTCAAGGATGCCTATTTAATACCTACAGCAGATGCTCAGATCTGCTGGATGCTTTGTTCCCAGGTGCTGGCTCAAGAATCAGGATCTGGCAGTCAGGTGAGAGGACAGGCTGATCCCATCTCTGATGGAAGAGGAGGCTCTTGCCAGTGAAGTTGTGGCTGCCCCATCCCTGGCAGTGCTTAAGGCCAGGTTGGCCACAGGGGCTTGGAGCAAGCTGCTCCAGTGGAAGGGGTCCCTGCCCGTGGCAGGGGTTGGAGCTGGATGAGCTTTAAGTTTCCTTCCAATCCAAACCATCCTGTGATTCTACGATTCTCAGTTTATGTTTGTGTTAAGGATGCTTTTAATTTGAGAAAGAGGATTTAAGGAGCTCATAGAATCATAGAACAGTTTGGGTTGGAAGTTCCCTTCAAATGTCAGGCACACGTCATATGTGTATGACATCATATGTATATGACATCAACACAAGCTCCCACTGAATTATTAATCAAACCTTTTGGTTTTAAGTTTCAAAATGTAAGTTAAAATATTGTTTTGGGAGCTTTGACTTGGTTGTATATTTTTAGCTTGGTCACCTAAGAGTTGGAGCTAGCTCTCTTGAGGGTAACGTGGGACAGGGAGTTGAGGTGATGCAGATGTGCTGGGGAGCACAATGGGAAATCTTGCACTAAGAAAAGATTTGGGATGTAAGGATACATGCCATTAATCTGATCAGCCTCAGGTTTTCTTGTTCTATTGTTAAGGACAAGTGTGTTATTATTTTCATAGCATTTTATATCTTAATAGCAACAGTTGAATTTAGCATGCTATACTGCACTATGACATTGTGTTACACCATAGCTGTAATATTCCATTAATTTAATATATATATATATTTAAATCCTTAAAGGCTAACTAAGACTGGTTGAAACATTATTGTTTTGCAAATTAAAGTATCTCCTGTTTGTTTCAGTGAAATGCATTGCAGTCTCATTCCCTTCAGAATGACATGTTTTGGGAAGAAAATGCCTAATGTGAAATGAAGATGCTGGGCTTGGTGAACTGATTCAGAGGAAAATATGAAAAGCCCGTGGATGTGAAATAGAACCCTAGAATTGTTTGGGTTGGAAGAGACCTTGAAGCTCATTCAGTTCCAAGCCTCTGCTGTGAGCAGGGACATCTTCTGCTACACCAAATTGCTCCAAGCCTACCAGGTAGATTCTTCAGTAGTCCCTAAGATTTATGGATTACCTGAATTCCTGTGAATCAGGACTGGAGATTACTTCAGAAATGTTTACTGCTGATAGGTGAGGGTAGCAAATTTTAAGCAGTCTTTTAGAAGTCAGAAAACATGTGAAGAGTGGGAAGAGAAAACTTCAAGTCTCTGAGCACAAGCTTGTGACACAAGTGCTCCTGTCAGCTCCACGCTCAATGGAGAGTGAAGGTGAAGGGCCAACAGAGCCTTCAGTGTGGTGTTCACCAGAATCAGTGTGTGGAGCACAGAAGGGATGTGGCAGAAGTAGGACGATGGTGAGGACAATGCTGCTAACACTGATGCAAGGTTGGGGTGCAAAGCAATACTCTGAGTTAGAGTGTGAAAGAAAGAGACCTGTTGGGGCTGTTGGGATGTCTGCACAGTGTCATGCTCAGAGCATGGAATCAAGGGCAGTTCCACAGCCAGGCAGTGAGGCAGGGGAGGAGGAAGAAGGGAAGAGGGAGATAGGAGACTATGGGAAGTTTTTGCACATCTTCTTTCCAGGCAGCTTGGTTTTACAACCTGAGCCCCTGTAACAGGGACAATACAATACAAAGAATTACAGCACTGGCTTGCAGTTGGTGTTTTTTTCCCCTGATACCACTAGTGGTTGGATCTACACATGCAATGGGTTCTTTGAGGCACCTGGAGCCCTGCCCTGTTGAGCAGACTAACATAGAACGAGCAATGTAGACCTGCTGCCTATCCTACTGCAGCCTGCATTGGTCAGGATGGGACCTTGGCATGTGGAGCTGAGCAGGATGGAGCCAAGGCTGGAGACAGCTCTGGTGCCCAGGAATGGTCACTCTGAAACACAGTGGAGGCAGAGCAGAGCTTCCCAACCCCCAGCCTCCCACCATGGAAATGCAAAACCTTTGTGCGTTATTGGGTTTGATTTCTCAGTATCGCAGCCTGTTTATAGTTAGCAATTGCAGCAAACTGGCTCTTAAATGAAGGTTAAAGGCCTTGATGAAATACAGAACACCTCGAACAGGCAACCTAAATTTTTGCCATTTTAAACTTTGCATGGCTGGCATGCTGGAGCAACCACCCAGGTTAATGAGCTGTGAGTTTAAATAGTGATTGAAGAAGCCGGTTATAAATATAGAGCAGTTTGCTTTTTGCCTTCCTGTTGCCTTCCCGGGTTTCTGAAGGCCTTCCACTGATGGAGAGCTTTTAAATTCACATTTTGGCCCCCACCACAGGTGATAAACAAAGGTTTCCCATTGCTATGACTCGGGTCAGTGCTGCAGCCTCAGCGTCAATCCCACTGCCTGTAATTACACACAAAAGGTTACCGGGATCCGCAGCTAATTTGCAGCCTCTGTTTAGCAGAATTTAATAGCAGGTATTACTGGTGCAGCAGTAATTAAGGACCTTTGTCAATAAGACGGAATAGATGGCCACACTTTGTTGTAATCAGTGGACTTTTGAGAACCCAGAGGAGTGAAAAGCAGTGAGAGGAGCAATCCATTTTGCGAATAACATGGCTGTCCTTTCACCCTCCCTCCCAACTCCCCCTCCCTCCCGAAACCAGCAATGGAATAATAATTCCCCCAGGCAATGAAAGTACAGGAATAAAAGTACTTACCCTCCAGTCGGTGGGTTTTTTATTTATTTATTTTTTCTTTAAACTTTTTATTTACTCTACTGTGCTTTTTTGTTCGCTTCGGGCTGCGTTTGATGAAGTATTGTTTAAACAGTGCCGAGCAAAATGGATATAGGGAGATGGAAAATAAGAGAGAGGAGGAATTTTAACCAGGTGGATATATGCATTTGCCTTTAAGGTGGACACCGTTCGGTTTATCAATTATTTCCTTTGGATTTCTTTTTCTTTTTCTTTTTCTTCTTCTTCTTTTTTTTTTTTTTTTTTTTTTTTTTTTTTTTTTTTTTTTTTTTTTTTTTTTTTTTTTTTTTTTTTTTTTTTTTTTTTTTTTTTTTTTTTTTTTTTTTTTTTTTTAAATAAAAATGAGAAAGAAATGACAAAAAACAAGTGGCTTGGTGAAGAGGTGGAGAGAGTCATTTAGAGCTGGCTCTGCACAGAGCCGTTCAGCTGTAAATGGGTCGCAAACAACAAGCGAGAAGTGAACTTGCTGTAGCATTGTAACCCCCTCTTCTTCCCCCACCTTCTCCATCACTAATGTACCAATGAATGGCCTGGCACAAGGCTGAGAGCCCACCACACACACACACACACACACACACACACACTGGTGGATGGGGGGAGCATGGGGAGGCTGGTATGACACAATTCAAAGAGTGCTTTAAGGTGTACACTCCTTTCAGTAATTGGTGAAGAAGCTGCATTTCACTCACTGCTTTTAATAGCGGTTTGAGTACTGGCTCTTTATGAAGGCTCTCTTTTTTAAAGCAGCTTTAACTATACCCTTTCTGTCAGTAATGTCTGAAAAACTTCTACCTTTAATCATTCCGGGATCAGGCAGCAAACAAGCAGCTCCTTTTCCTTTTTCAATTACGTGCTGGATATTCAGCACACATAGAAAAAGGAAAAAAAGAAGGGGAAAAAAAAAGCCAGCATCTTGAGCCTATCATGTATTAAATACAGCTCTTTGCTGCTGCATTAAAATAACACCAAGGATCTGGCTTCAGCCAACAAAAGCCAGATATATAAAGTTAAAGCTGCAGTCCTCTTTTTTATCTGCTCCATTGTGATAAGGCATTGTAGTGCTCTTAAAACAGTGGGACCTTTTCTATATGCCTCATGGGCAATGACACTTAGCTAACAGATCCTGACCTTTCAGATTCTGAGACCCATGGCAATTTTTTTACAGCATCTTAAGAATGGGCTCTTGGTGCTGTTCCTGTGAGGCATTGCATTTATGGTTTTACTCTCCTAATTCAAGAAGGGAGCGAGGTAAGAGACAACTCATGCTCTGGCTAAGGGTTCTGAAGGTCTACATCTTGATGGAGTTACTTATACAGGAGGACATGGTCTAGTGTGAGCTGTCCCTGCCCATGGCAGGGTGTTGGAACTGGATGATCTTAAGGTCCTTTCCAACCCAAACCATTCTATGATTCTGTGATTGTATGAAGTGACTGGTCCTTAGTGGACACTTGACCATGATGAAGGGATCACTTCAAAGGAGGCCCAAGCTTAAGATATGAAGGAGGTTGAAGGTCAGGGCTGGTATGAATCAGGGGAACCATAAGAGAAGCACCATATCTTCCCAGATGTTGGCCATTCTTAAAGTAGGTCACTGGGTCTTTGGCAGATTAAATCTGCACAAGGAGAGCATAGTTGATGTAATGGAGTTTTCTGGTCTTCTCACTTGCAGAAAATATCATTCAGGATATATATATATTCCAGCTCCAGTGGGAAGCCTGGTCTGAAGGGAAGGCTGGGTTGATCTAACAGTGCTGGAGAAGCTAATTCCACAGCCAAATCCCTAGTCCCCAGCACTCACTTGTTGTACCCTGGCAATCATGAAGAGAGTGAGCTCAGAGTACAGTTATTTTGGTGTGGATAGGCAGAGCTTCCTCATCCTGTTTGTTACTTTGAAGACTCAGTCACAGACTCTGAATTACTTGTAGCCTGGGAGCTGATTTGCATTGGACAAAGTTTACTGTAGTATTTGCCTGAAACTTGAACAGAAAGAGAAAAGGGAAAAAGAAGAAAGAAAAGCACTTCTCAGTGAGCACTGCATATGATGCTTGTGACACCACCGGTCGTCCTGGTGGACCAAAAAGACCTCTTCCCACCTTCTAAGTTTCCATATGTTTTGAGGAGTATGAAGCTCATATCCTCAGCTGAAGCAGTAGCATAGGTAGACTGGTGAATCCTTTCAGCAAAACGCAGAAACACGGTCATGGCTGTAGGATGGAATGAGAAGAACCCAACACTTGTTGCAAGGCCACAAGGTTATAATCTCATATGTAAACACATAAGGGATGAGGACTGCTTTGGGCTAGTGATGAGGTTGGGTATTTTAGTGTTTTCATACAATTCTCCCATTAAGCCAGTCCTCTGTGGTGTTTGTTGGCTGAGCTCAGCTGAACCCAGCAGAAGATCCTGTTTGCTGACTTGGATTCAGACGATGAGTCTGAGAAAGTAAAAAGCCATAACCTCATTTTCAAGGAGGAGACTGAGGAATTGATTCTGGGCTTTTTATATTAGTGTTAATAAATCTGCTTGCACAGGTGAGCAGCTATCAGAGTATTGGTCTGTAATCTGGCCAAGGAAACTAAACCCTAGTTGTGCAGAAAGTCTGTGATAGTGCTGGGAAATGTGTTCATTGTCTTTGAGTCAATATTCTGGTACCATAGATCATATTTATTATTTCTCCCAACAGAATACCAGCAAGCCATGGAAAACGCAGAGGAAATTCTGGAATGTGTTAGAGGAGGGAAAAGAGGATGGATACAGCCCTTGGTGGATGCGGTTTACAGAATGTGTTACAGACTTTCATAGGATAAGGGGGTCTGTTGGGTGAATGCAAGTAGAATCTGAATAGAAACTTCTCAGAAGTAAAGTTTTAGTAACAGCCAGGTGGATAATCCTGTACAGAGTTTCCCCTCTGATAGGTGCTGGTTTACTCTGCAATGGATAAAAATGAAGAGATAAAGTCAACGGAGAAGAATATTATTGTAGGATAATGGTGTCCCGCTTGGTCTGTAAGGATATTTGTCATTGCTTTATAGGGCAACTCTGCAGGTAAATATACAGATATAAGATCCTGTGATGGTGAGTTAGAGTAAGAAGTTCAGCTCACTTCTGTGTTGGTGGGGATCTAAAGTAATCTGGGATGATGACTATGATAAGGCTGCAGCAAAACCAGGGCTTATTTCTGGTCCTAAGATATTACCACTTAAAGCTAGTGGAATCTGCGCAGGTATAAAGTGCAGAGTATAGCCAGATGTAGCCCAACCTGATCAGAAAGGTGAAGCAAACCTGCTCCTTTTAGGACTGTTCTGAAGCTTTGTCAGCAAGAGCCAGAAGGCAAAAGATAAACATGAAAGTCTGAGGTTCAAAGGTTAGTTATATTTCTTAAGGGAAAATGTATCTCCTGCAAGAACAGTTGAAGGTTAGAGTTCAACAGGTCACACTCTTTAACCTTTCTTTGGTGCTATTTGGTCATTTGATATCTAAGCCGCTTTGTTATAAATGCAAAGCATGTTGCATACAACTTCCACAGATACAAACCTGTATGCTAGAAATGTGACAGGAGAAAGAACATGTATTTAATGAACTTGGTGGAGAAGGGTTCATTTCGAGGTAAGTTTGTTCATGATCTGTGAACAAAGTCTGATGCCATTCCTCTTTCATTTCAGTCCTCACCCGCTTCACTTGCATCCAGTAATGGATGATGTGAAAGGCAAGAGGTTGGGGTTGGCCCTCTGGCATGACAGCTCTCCTACAGTTTCTGCCAAATGTGTCCCCTGGCATATCTTCTGTCTTAGCCCAGTGATGAAGCCCATCAGCTAAATCCATAAAATCCCCATTCCTTGGTGTTGCACTAACTTTGCTGTTCTTTGTGTTTCAAGGCGTAGATGTCCTGTTTGAATCCTGCACTGGGCGATGCCAGTCCATATTGCAGCATCATTAGTCTGGTGTGGTGACCGTGTATGTGGATCTATACTGGCTTTAACACGAAGATAACACAGTGTGAACACAGCCAGTGGTCTGCAGGCTGGCTTCTCTACGGGGGAGCAACAGTGTGAGGAACTGAGGTATGTCCTAGTCTAAACTCCACTCAGGCTCAGGGTTTTCTGTGTCAACAGAGAAGTCCCCACAGTCCAGTGGGAATTCCACAAGTGCTCATAGTTTCCAAGAGGGCTTTGCCTGTAAGTGTGCTCATGCATGTGTTAGCAGTGCTAACACATGTGTTAGCATTCTGATCAAAATAGCCCCAGAATATATAAAACAGTTGAGCTTTTTGAGGGAGAAAACCCTATCTAATCTGAATCTAGTCCTTAACTGATGTTAGTGTTGGTGGGAACAGAAAATATCCTTTGCTGGATTGTCCTCTAAAAAAGATAAACGGATTTGAGCTTAAAAGGGGAATATGTTCCCCCTCAACAGCTGTGCCAGCTCAGAGACCTGCACACCCTATAATGCGGGTCAGGACTGAATTAAGGAGCTCAGTTTTGAGCAACCTGATTTTGGAGGGGGTTGAATTTTGGGTGACTCAGATCTTGTAGATTTGCTCTTATTCAGGTACTGGCACAGGCTGCACAGGGCAGTGGTAGAATCACTGTCCCTGGAAGTGGTCACACACCCTTTAACGAGGCCATTAGTGGCTTGGTTTAGTGGTGGCCTTGGCAGTGCTGGGGTAAAGGTTGGATTTGATGAGCTTAAAGGTCTTTTCTAACCTGCTTGATTCTACTATTTACCAAAGAGAAAGAAAACATTGCTTTGGCCAATAATTCTGCACTAACTCTGCTCTAATTGGTCTCAGCTTTCAGAGTGCTTTGTTAAACTTCACTGTGCTCCCCAGATGGAAATGACACTGTCAGCTTTACAAGGACGGTTCATGTCTAACCACGGAGATAAGGCCAGTCTCCCCCTTCAGCAGTGTGCTGTGATCAGAGTTGAGGAGCTGGGGTCAGATCTACCCCTCAACTCATTGGTCTTGTACATGCAAGGATTTTTTATTTTTTTATTTTTTTTTTTCCCAATCCTGCATTTTTAATATAAATAAAAAACTTGATCTCTGCCACTGGGAAACTGCATCCCATTTTTTTTCCTAACAGAAAAATGGGAATAGGTTTCCTTTAACTAGTGGAAGGGTCTAGACTCTAAAAAGGTTTTTATTATTGTATGCCCGGGGTCCTTAGTTTTAGACATTTATCTTCCGGGAAACCAGTGGGGAACTAGCAAGGCAGTATTTTGCAACTCCTAGACCCCCAGCTCTAAATAATGGCTCAAAGCTGAAATTGAAGCAGGTGCATCATCTTCTTCATTGTGTCACTTTTAGCACAGACATTATATTTTATGGGCTTCCACTATCAAAATAGTTTGTGCAACGGACCCTAAAAATGGGGATGCATCAATCAATCAGTCACGCTTTATTGCTTCAACTTTCTTTACAGAAAGCTTATAAGCAGTATTATAATACATGCTAAGAAACACAACTGAATATAAATGCATTTTAATGCAGTAACATTTCTGTGTATTTACTTCTAGGCCTGTAGCTGCACTCTTAGGAATATCCCAGAGCATCAGTCACACCAAGCTGAATGCATCCCTGGTGTAACCTCATTGATTCTGCCCTGCCAGACCAGCTTGGAAGGATGGATTCAGTCAGCCGTGGTGGCTTGCATGGGCTCCTGGGGTAAGCTGTGCTATGGCTGTGCTCGTGGATAGCCTAGTTCTTGGTGTTTAAAGAGGACTGAAAAACAGAGTGGGGTGGCTGGACAGGAAATAGAGCAGAGGGCTGCTTTTGCTGTGGTCCTGTACCAGAAACATGGGATCTTCATCCATCTGTACAATGTTTTTACATTCTGGATTTGGGATGTGTGACTGGTGCCCCTTGCTCTCAACTGCTGAAGTTTTAGCCCACATTAGGATGTCCTTGTGTATAACAGTTCTCATTGGGAATTGCCAGGGTTTTCTTTGCTCTTTCCAGTTTGGCTTCTGTGGTGTGGAGATGTACCATAGGCTTTCTGTAAACTTCATGTGTGGCCAATAGTTTTGTCATCAGCAAGGACAGATACACCTATAGTGACACTGAAATAAACGCAAATGCGAGTATGACCAGCTTTATAGAACTGTAAGTCCAGGAATATTTAACTATGAAAGTGAATGAGTGGCCATCTGTGGATTACTTCTTGCTTATTGTATGAAAACTTTGCAGTCTAGGCCTCAGGCTTTAACGTGAATATGTTGTTTTGAGATCACAGTCCTTATGCCAGATAACTGGATCCATGTTAGTGCTTATATCAGGTACACACAGAAATAAATCTTACCTTGAGGCTATATGTTGACATCTGCATAATTTGATCTTATCACCCAGTTCTTGTGCAGTTTAGAAGAGTAACTTAGGAAAGGTGATTTAGGAAGAAAATAATGCTTAGGTTGAGTAAGAGAAAAAGGAGTTGTGTCTTGAATGTAAAATTCTGTAGTTGTACTATAAAAATGGGCAATACAGAATTTGATACTTTGATTCTTTTAAAGAGGACCAAAGTTTTAGGTAATGTTGTAATAAAAGTTGCTTACAAATACGTAACCAGCATCTATTCTGCAAAATGGAGTCTTTTATAATACTTGTCCCTTCCCCAAATACTCATGTTGTTTATATCAGCTCGTGGAGTTTATTATAGTATTTGTTGTGGAAATCTCTAATTTGATATTTCTGTAGTGAGTTTAATGAGCCTGAAAAGTGACATTTAGAGCTAGTTTTCTCTTTGTGCTTTGAAAAATGAAATACAAGTAGTTATCTGTTAAATGAGATAATTACATCGCTACTTTGCTAAAGGCACATATTAGTGATTTTTAGCTTGTTTCACTTAATTAAAGCTTTGCAAAATGTAGAGTGCCAAACCATTAATAGACCTGTTGGAACAGTTACTGAGACTGTGAAATAAAACCAGTTGTTCTAAACAAGTCACAAAAAGAGACTGATGAAACGCCTGGCAGCTCCGACATAAATTTAAGCCTCAGCTGCATTAGAGCAAATGTAATAATAGCAGCAAGTAACCAATATTTTTAATTTTACTGATCTTTCTGCAATAATTATAAGGAACTTTTAATGTCTGTAATTAGAACGTTAGAGATAGGGTGACTTAGACCAGTGCTGCACGCAGAGAAATTGGATACTTACCATAATTGAAAATTAATCACTTTTCATTACCAGGAAGGGATGCAGTTATAATTTTGAATCGGCTGAGATACATTATATTAATTATGGGCAAACAAATTCACATATTTGAAGTCAGTGACTTTGAGGACAGCCTGGGCCAGAATTATCTCAGCTGATGTTATATAGTGGGTAATGAAAACCGGGATACGTTTGTTGGACTTGTAATTGCAGCCCCGAATTGAGCTTTGCTAAAAGTTCTGACCAGGGGATCACTGGGTTTTATCAGTCATCCCTCCAGCAAACCTGCTTTGGGCACTGCGGTTTTAAACATCTGGGTAGACAAAAACACCCATAAAACCAGATGTAATCCAGAGTATATGTGTGCAGCTCTCCTCTGAGCAGGTTTGAGCAGTGAGTTTTGTTAGATGGGCAGAAAATGGTGCAAGTGCTGTTAATTTTGGTTTGGTGATTGTGCAGTAGTTGGAGTGTACAGAAAGCCAGCTCCTCACCCCACATAGACAGTGAAATCCCTGGAGTTCAGGAAAGATTGGTCTCCCTGGCAGATCCACTGGGCAGAAGGCAAAGCCAGCTTGCAGGGGAGAACAGTTTTAGGCATGGTATTCAAATGCAATGGTTTATTTTGTGGGCTGGCAGGAAGCAGAGCAGTGAAATCCCTTGTAATGGAGGATGGTACAAGAAACAGCATTTCTAGATGGGCAGCAGCTTCATATGAAGACGTATTTTGAAAAGCTAAGTTTTTCAGTTGAAAATGTGGATGAAAAGAAGGGGTTTTTAGGGTTTTTTTCCTGTTTTGATGAAAAAAGTCTCATTTCTTTTTAACCAGCTCTGCTCTTTTGCTATGTGTATTCGCAGATGCCAGATTTATGGCTTTAACCATCATATGTGGCACCCTCTGCACCCTACAGTGCCTTGGTGCTTAAAGGCGGCATTTTATGCTCAAAAGACAATGTGAAAATGTCACCATCTTGCTCAACAATTCTCCTTGGGCATCTGTCACCAGTTCCAGCTGCTGAATGCAGGGGCAGCAGGCACAGAGTCTGCTCCAAACCTTATTTTGTAAGGCTGCAATAGTCTCTTGCCTAGTTATGAATTTCCAAGAAAAAACCTAATTTTAGGAACAATAAATGAGCACGAGTGGGAGAGAGATGCTCCCCTTCTCCTTGGCTCTAATAGCCCTGTCCTGGCTGCAGCAGCAAAGGTAAAATAAAAGCATTGGCTGTCTTTGCGTTTCCATATGCACAGCTGCACTGTCCACCCATGCACCTTCCTTTCTTGTCATTAGTCTGAGCAAGGATGTGGCTGCTCGTGACTGGGTGATTGATGTCAAATGTAGCAGCAACATTAGATTTGTCTGAAAGGGACAAAGAAAAGCATTATTCACTGTAAAAATCTTGTCTAAAGTTCCCATCTCGCCGGTGTTGTTCCCAAATTACATTGGTATGAATTTTAAAATGTATTTTTTTTAAACTTCTTGGTTTTCATGATTGTTCCCAAGGTCATGCAATCAGAAAGCTGGGAGCTGAGCCTTGTTCAAGCTGGTAGTGAAAAATGTGCTTGCAATGTATCTTCATATTTGCAAATGTATTTTATTGCTGTCCATATCCTGCGAGAAAAATCCAATGTTCTTAAAAGACAAGCACTGCTTGTTATATAGACACTTATTAATGTTTATTAGAAACTCATTTCACTAACATCCATGGCTTTATTGGAAGTTCCTTAAGTAGCAAATCCAATTTCCTTTCTTATGCTTGTGCTTACTTAATTAACATCAAAAATTGAATGAGGCAAAACAAAGTTTGATATTCATTTTAATAAGTTATATAAAGTTAGTGTAATCTCATTGAGGACATTCTTCATTGCTCCAACTGCACACACAAAGTGCCTTTGCAGCTGTTTATAGTTTTACATCATATAGGTTAGATAACCTAGCAACTAATGAGACAAGCAGGAGAAGAAAGGAATTAATTTTCCAATAAACCCTTTACAATCAGTGTTCTGGGGATACAGGACTACGTGCTGCGTGCTAGTGTGCGCTTGACAGGTAGCTGGAGATGCTTTGACATAAAAAAGGGCTGAGATATAGTCTTGGGAGGAGAGGTTTTGCAGAAAAACCATTCGAAAGCAATCAAACAACCACATGGTATAGTGCTTATAAGGACAGAAAGCAGGAATCTATAGCATATTTCCAGTTACAAGACTTTCTGTGTGTGCATCCTCCCACCCTGCAGTGAGTTCAGCCCAACATGCACCAGTCTAAAACTGCACCAGCTTTGGCATTTCACCATTATCAAAATATTTACCTGATCATGTGATGTCTGTTGACCTTAGAACAAGCGTTATCATATTGGAAAGCAATGATAAAAAGCCCACCGTACTACAGTAAAGCTATTATAAGCTGTAGTGTTTGTGCCATTACTGGGGAATATGGTATTGATTTTTTAATAAATTATGCCCTCGCCTACATTTTTGCCTTAGGTCAACATTTAACACCATAAGTAGAAGAAATGTACAATGTTATACTGATATCAGAACAAGATTTAGCCTAGCACAGATTTCAGCACATGCTTTAGAGTCAAGAATAGTAGGGCCTTGGTCACCTTCATTTGTGATGGTCTCCTCTCCCCTGGTTCCTGGGCAGGGAATGAAGAAACAGAGGAGCTGCACTGTAACCCTAAGTAGGTTTGATTATTCTGCTGCCCTATTTATCTTCCAGATCATTGAATCAACTATATTGGAAAAGACCATTAAGATCATCAAGTCTAACCTTTATCCCAGGACTCCCAAGTCCACCACTAAACCATGCCACTGAGGGCCTCATGCACACAGATCTACACAGTTTCAAAAGGAAATTGTGACTGTTCCTCAGCCATAAGTTAACCTTGCTCCAGTTGGGATGAAAAATAAGAAACCTCTCAGAAGTAGTTTTGTGGAAGTAAAAGAAGAAATGAAATCCAGCCTGATAACTCTCGTGAATAGATGTTTTTATATTAAAGTGAAACGTTTTCTCTGTAAGAGTGTTCAGATGAGGGTTTTCTTTATAACTTTTATTTTTCAAGTTTAATTTTAGAAGGAAAAAATCATTGTCATCAACTTTTTCACTTCATCTTGTTCCAAGGAAGGGGAGTAAAATAAGAGAGATAAAAGAGGGATAAAGGAAGTTCTTCACAGTTCTTCTAGAGGCTAAATATAAATATCCATGTAAAGCTTAGAATCATAGAATACTTAGGGTTGGAAAGGACCTTAAGGTCATCCAGGCAGGTACACCTCACCCTAGACCATGTCACCCAAGGCTCTGTCTAATTTGGCCTTGAACACTGCCAGGGATGGAGCACTCACAACTGCCTTGGGCAACCCATTCCAGTGCCTCATCAACCTAACAGTAAAGGATTTCTTCCTTAGATCCAACCTAAACCTCCCCTGCTTGAGTTTGAACCTGTCCTGTCCTGTCACTACAGTCCCTAATGAAGAGTCCCTCCCCAGCATCCCTGTAGGCCCCCTTCAGATACTGGAAGGCTGCTATGTGATCTCCACGCAGCCTTCTCTTCTCCAGGCTGAACAGCCCCAAATTTCTTAGCTTGTCTTCATATGAATAGGACAGCCTATCTTCATAAGCTTGACGTGTAGTCTGCTGGTAAATGGGAATAAAACCAAGAGTCTTTGCTAGAAGGGCTTTCAGAGCAGAGTAAAAAGCAGCTTTATCTGTGCACATCAATATTCAGCTCAGAGAGAGAATGTAGGGAGGGACAGACATCTCTGCTTTGGATGGAGAATTGCTACTACTGTGTTGTAGCCTTTATTCCTAAGACAAATGCTTGAAAAGCTATTTCTGACCTCTGATTTTCCACCCAGTTAGCATCAAACTGCTGTTTTTTTCCTCATCATTCATAGGAGTCCTTGGTAATGTGATGTTTCTCTAGGAGGTTCTGTGAGTATTGCTCCTTTAAAGATAAGTCATTCTCCAGGATGCTGTAAGTAGACACAGGTATGAAAATATTGGTTTAAAATGATGCGGTACTTTTGCGTATGTTTTCCCTATTTGTGCATCTCAGAAAGTTCAGGGGTGGAAATGCCTTCACTGTGAATTTCTTTACCTGTGCTGATACCCCACTATGCAGCAATAAGTTAAACGCAGATGCCTGAGTCTTGATTCCACTGCCTGAGGAGACCATGACAACAAAACAAAGTGAACTTGAAGTGGAAGGTAGTAAGGGATGCATCCACGTATACCCACATCATAGAATCATAGAATCACAGAATTGTTAGGGTTGGAAAGGACCTTAAGATCATCCAGTTCCAACCCCCCTGCCATGAACAGGGACACCTCACCTTAGACCATGTCAACAAGGCTTTGAACACTGCTAGGGATGGAGCATTCACAACTTCCCTGGGCAACCCATTCCAGTGCCTCAGCACCCTAACAGCAAAGAATTTCTTCCTTAGATCCAATCTAAACCTCCCCTGTTTCAGTTTCATGAGAATATGCAATAGGGTAAAGTATTGAGAAAGGAGCTGAGCAAAGAAAAAGAATGAGTGAATCAGAAGTTTAAGTTTCCAGAAGAACTAATGGGTAGAACGGAGATGGACTCACCAGCACCACAGGTGAAAGCATATTTCCTGTTACACTGATATCTTATTAATGTTATACTGACAAGGGAATTAACACTCCAGGATAACAGTTTCAGCTGCAAGATCAAAATCTGCAATCACATTTGTCTTTCTAAAACCTGTGTCTGTGCATCATCTCTACATGCATGCTTAGAGACTACTGTGGAAATTTTGCTGCCTCAGTGTAGGAATAAACTCAGACAATTTTTAGATACTTACCAAAATATCCTCTAAGTAAAAAATTTACAAGTGCCCATTAGTATTAAACATTTCCTCTTCATGCTGTCAGTGCTGCCATAGAAAGAGAAATGTACCTCAACTTGGCTCAAGTTTAAATTCCTTCTCTTCTTGTACTCCTTAAATAGCAGATTGTCAGCTTAAGGAACTTGTTGCTACTGATGACTATGATTCATGATCCATCTAAAAGAACTGGGAACTTAATGGCTGTTTTTCATATCCTGATAACCACATTGTACTCTAATCCCCTGGCTTCTGGTTTTAAATTCATTTAGATATATTGCAGTGGCTGTTTCAGCTTTCAAGCCCCATGGGGCCTGGTTTTATATTCCTCCCAGTGCTAAACCTGGCTTCAGTGGAGCTGCTCCTAACTTAACACTTCTGGAAGAGCACATCACTGTTGTTTTTAATGAAGTTAAACAGCTGCAACCAAGGATTTTCCTCTTTAAGATACGTGAGCACTTGTGGGGCTGTGTTGCTTTGAAATACCTGCCTGGAATATATGGGACATAATGACCTAAAATTAAAAACCATGTCTGCAAATTCATATGAATTAAAAAGGGACATCTGAAACCAAACAAAAAAATCAATGAATAAACCAGCCCTTCCTCAGTTAAGTAACATAATTTGTTCAATTTGTTTTATATCTCTAAGTGAAGAACCTTTTACTCACTTTGATTCATGGACGGAGGTTAGAAAATGGTACAGTAGAAAGGAAATTAACATTTAACCTGCCTGCCTGCATATCCTAGCTGACGTCTCAATGTGACTGCAGCTGTGAGTAAATTCTCCCAATAAACCAGACAGACTGCCTATAATATTCATATGGCTACTTGTGCCTTGAGGAAAGCTCAGACTGTTTTGTAACTAATAGAGATCAAATTAGGAAAAAGAATCTGAGCAGGAGGTATTACTGCTTGGCATATATCTATTCCTTTCAGTTAAAATTTAAGGGAGCACATTGATGGCCAACACGCATCATTGCAGTTTAAGGTCTTAAACCCTGATAGTGCCTGTGAAAGATGCTAGTTTGACAGCCCAGAGGCTACAAACTGTTTTTTGTGAATACAGTTATTCAAGAAGAGGCAATGATAAGGCAAATCTGTGCTATTACTCTATAGGATCATGCAAATTAAACTTGGACTCTGCTTATTAATCCCCGTTTAGAAACAGATTTATGAGTAATAAGACTTGAGACCTTCTATGTGTTCCTCCTTTAACCCCCAGAATCATAACTTGACTGACTACACCTTAGAGAGCCAGCATGGAAAAATATACTCAGTATAGTCATGTAATATTTAGTTTATATAATGATCCAGATTTTTTGTAAGAAATGAGCAGATGGGGGACTCGGGATCAGCAAAAGAACTGCATCAGTTGCAGAGAAAGCAGCTAATCATTCAACATAGCAGAGCAGACTGCATTTCGATAAAAATCACAGCTCCAGCTTCTTTCTGCCTCGCTGCAGTTTCCCTTCCTACTATAGAAACTTGCGGCTTTGAATTTCTCACTGTCAAGTTGGGGATACTGGTTTATTTATTTATTTGTGGTCTTCATTGCCATGGAAGCAGTTGCAATCTCACATATACTAGATTCTGGCATCGGGGAGAGAATCAGACAAGAAAAGAAGGGAGATGACTGGTTATAAAAGAAGAAAGCTGGTGTTTACACTTAGTGATGTGCACCCTGAGTAATCAGCTGTGATGGGGAGAAAGGCAGAAAAGGCCTGTAACAGTTTAATGGGTGTTTTGAGAAAACATGATGTATTTTTTTCAAAGTTTCCCAGAGCGAGACTGTGTTTTATAAGCAGGGTGATTATGGTCTTTTTATATTCATGTTTCTGCCCCCTTCCAGGTAATAGGAGCCTAATCACAGAGTAATAAAGATAGGTTCACAAAATCTTCTTTCTTTGTAAATTCAAAACCTGACTACCTGAGGAGTTGGGGAAAATATAGAAGCCTATTGCTTCTGCAGAGCATTTGTTAGAATGGGTGCAAGATGAGACACATACCTGTTGCATCTATGAGCAGGGATGCTGCCTGTTAGTATTTAGAGTATCTTGCATTTACCTGACTATGAGCTTGTGGTCTTCTCTCTCCTCCTTGGCTGCACTGAGATATTTTGTTCCATATTAATCCTATATTTTTGTAGATTAGGATCAAGAGCTTGCTCCTAGCTCCAACAACATATGACAGCATTAAAATTAGGATAACTGTCCCATGTCTCTGTTGGAAAAGGTTGTAACCATCCCCCAAGCTGTTATCTTTGGATGTAGATTTATCCTCCAAGCTGCTGGCTGAACTCTTCAGGTGCTTGTTTCCTTACCCACTGTTGGTCTATGTGAGCTGGGTCAGCTGGAACAGTTTATGTAGCAGATCTTTGCTAGCTCAGTTACAGGGATTGAACTGGGTCAGGAGTAATCACAGAAGCAAGACAGCTTGCCAATCTGTTGGGTGGTGGCTGTGGCAAGTAACTAGGGACAGCTGCCTCTTGACCTGCTAGCTGGAGCCTAGGAGGATGCAATTGGTGGTATGTGGATATCTTAACTCAGTGCTGATGGCTGTAGTGGAGAGAAGAGATTTTGTATGCCTTTGTATGTTTTTAGGGTAATGCTTAATTTATTTGGTGCAGAATCTTAGCTGTATTTATGGACCCAGTTCCTATTAAATTACTTTGAGGATGTGGAATGCAGAAAATAAATAAGATGTCAAGACACAAGACAGTGGCAGCACCTTGTGCAGTGCTAACACATTTCTGTTTCCAATGGATTTTGGTTTTGCTCCTGTGTAACTATTATTAGAACCAATTTCAGAACAGTAGCTGCCTATGTCTTTTTGAGAGAGACATGGAGTAAAGTAACTCTCCCCATATGTTGCAGAAAAGGCAAAAAAAGAAAGAGAAGTACAGAATGGAGAATAATGATGTTTGAGCCAAAAGGAAAACCGTTGCTGTTAGATCCAGCTTTTTTGTTTGCACTTCATTTGATTATCAGTAGTTTCAGCCATCTAACGCATTAATAGTTCTCTGCAGGGAGGAGTAGGGTTCATAGCCTTTTCAAAGCAGCACTAATGAATGCCTTTAACTTAATAAAATGATCATTTGCCAACTACTTACCATAATGTGAACTAGATGCTTTCAGTCCAGAGATTAAAAGGAGTTTTCTTTGTAAATGCACCGTAGTTACTATTACTTCATAAGTCATATGCAGATATATGGTCTGTTCATTGGTTACTGTTTTTGAAATCTCAGGATCTCATCAAATAGGTTGGAAGGAGTTGCTAGAATCTATATTGTTTCAATAATATATGGATTATCACTCTCTAAATACGCAATGACATAAAAGGCAATAATGCCTTTTATGGATCCCATGTGGCCTATTACACTAATGATCCATGAATAATGGGGTCACGGGATGAGTTTTGAACAGTGCCTTTCTTTGTTGGTTGTTTTTCTCATTTATTTACCCAGGAAAATTCAGTTTTAAGTATCTGCTTTTCAGCAAGGTCCAACCATTTACTGAGATTTCATGTGGGTTAATGGATGCCAAAGAGGTCAAGTGACTTCCCAAAGGTTAGACAATGAGTCACTGAATTTGTTGAGAATAAAATACAAGAACCTCCTAGTTTCTGGTCTTTTGCTCTTACTGATACTAAAGTGGAGAGATTTCGGATTGGCATGACCTCTACTAAATCCTTGTGCTGCTGCTTTGGTGCTTGGTGTTCACTGGAGAAATCTGAAGCTTCTGAAGCAACATTTGCCATCTTTCTCACTGAAACAACCAGAAAGAGCAGAAGTGCTGTGATGCAAACAGGCTGTTTTGATCCTTGCAACATAGATTCTGTCTTAAAAACCCCCAAACTAAACAACACAAAGTGAAATAAACACCCCACATGGTTAACCAACACGAGAGTGTTTGTTGAGAGCTAATTATGTTGCCTGTGTTACTACAATGGTGTCCCTTTAACTTTACATGGAAAGCCTCCATTAATTAATGAGGATGGTTTACCTCTTCCCCAAATGAACCTCAGCACTGCTCTTCCAAGCTTTGTAGACCTGGAAACTCAGTTGCAGAGGGCAGCTGATCTGTGCTGTGGAAAGGGGGCACATCCTGGAAAGTATCACCAGTGGAGACAACAAGCACAATCCCCCCCTGGCCTGGCCTTCTGCCTTCTTCTCAAGTGTCAGGAAAAGGAGGGCTCCTGTGTTGAGCTGAGCTTGGTCACTGAGCAGTTACAAACCCCTGGGCACATCTCTTACCTGGCTGTGCCTGTGTTTCCCTGGCTGCAAAAGTGAAGTACCTCTTGCTATTTGCCTGTCTCTCCTGATTTTGTGTGTATATAGAGCTCTGCAGCTCTAAAGGGTTCGTTATTATTATTACTACTACCTCCTGAATATTATTTTATGCATTTAATACAGTATAAAGCAATTACAGAATGTAAGGTACTGCGGAAATACAGAAAGATCTGCCTGGAATAATAATTTGATTTTGAAACTTTGTTGCTAAAAGACTTCAGGGTAAAACTGTAGTACAACATATGAGCTTTTAATGAAATGACTCCCATTACTTCTAGTGTAAATGGACAAAACCTACAGAACACATGGAAAATTTTCATTTAATTAGCAAATAATTTGTATTAGAATATAGTTGTAAAATTCTAATTCATCAAACAGTATTCAGCAATGAACTGAAAATGTTTCTAGAACGTATGCTTCCATACGTTATCCAACTCCAAGCTGGAAATCATTGCAGCTATTTATCTGAAAATACATTTGGTAAATGCTGTTGCTTATAGGTGTAGAAACAATACAGAATAGTCACAAGAAATCAGACAATACATCTCTGATCTGGCTGTATTTCAATGCTGCTGCTACCTAGTGTTGTATGGGGGGTAGCTGGAATATATTCAGGCAAAGGGGATGAGGCTGTAACCTGTGTTTTAGTTGTTTCAGATATGGAGTAGTTCACGATTAATGAATGTTGCTGATGATTCCTGAAGCTGCTGTGTAAATATTCTGAGGTTTGTGTTGTTCTGCCTCGCCCCTGAACAAGCCGATGCTGCTGCTCCACTGTAATAGCCCAGTGCTTGCAACCATCTTACTTACAAATAGATTTGAGCCCCACACTGCTGAGGAGAAGTCGCACAATGGCTTGCTGACAGCCCGTTGCACGTGCTGATCAAGGCCCTGGCTTTAAAACAGTTTGGCTTATAATTATATCTTTACAGCTAACTGGGCTATCCAAATGATTTTCCTCTCTCCCCCTCCCCAAGTCTACTGACCTGTGGCTAATGAGATTTGTGTTTCGATTAGTTGTAGAACATAAATTAACTAATCAATGAGAATGGATTCACATCCTTTCTTGTAAAAGAGCTCTGCTGCAGTGATCTGTGTTTAATATTCAAATCAATTTCAAATTCTCAGGATGATTCTGCTAATATGGCAGGCTGGGACTCGCAGCATCTGTATCCCTGCCACAGACTGTAAATATGGGATGTTTATGGAATCGCCCACTGACCTCCAAAGCCTTCTCTGGTCTCATTGATTTACTATTTCACTTAATAGTGATGATGAGAAGCTTAGAAGCTGGCAATGAAGATGGGAAAGCCATGTGAGAGAGCATTTTTCCTTTACTTACAAGAGTGTTAAGACTAAGCAGAAGTCACAGGACTTTGAAAAATGCTGTTTGGTTTTGATATGAAAATTTCAGGTCAATTTTATATTCCGACCCAAATTTCCCCTGTTCTGGAGATGAGGATGAAATATGGCCATTACCAAAAAGCAGCTTTCTAAGGGTGAGGTTCTTTCATTTGCTTTCAAGGTAGAGAGAACTTTATCTTTTGCCTCGCTGTAATTGTCTCATCTGTACAATTAACCAGCATCTTGGCATAAAATGTGAAAATTTGTACAGTGTTCAAAGCATCTGTGGCCTTTATGGTACAAGTTCTGTTAGTACTGAAGCCACAGAAAATTAAATGTTCCCCAAAGAACTTCCAGATGTGTTTTATTCTAATAGGGTCATTATACAGTAAATTAAAAAGCAGGGTAAATGGAACTGTAAAATTTAAATTAGTCTAAACCCACATCTCTTTGCTTTGAACATTCATTTGTGGGGTTGCATTTGCAATAAATGTGAATTAGGCAGCTGCAATAACTGTTAATCATATATTTATAAAATAGTAATGAGGAAATGAATAGCAGAGTAAGACAGCTGCACATTTCTCTAATAGTATGTCAACTGTGAACATAATAAGATGTAGAAAATTGTTTGGTGCTATGCTGATAATGCAGCCGAATGTAAGAGATCACTTCAACCTCTTAACTTTACAGGAAATTATATATAAAATCCATAAAAAGCCATAATAATACATTAGGCTTCTGAATTGTAGTCAATGTTTTCCTTTGCTTTGATTCTTCTGAAATGGGCCGTACTTTTCCCAAAGTAATCTGCCAAGGATCACTCAGGCTTTTGTTTCAGGCTGCACTTTAGTCACCATCTTGCAATCTTATTTAAAAGATAGTGCTTCTAAAAGCCCAAAGTGATCTAACTTCCCTGCTCCAGGAGAGTTATGGGAGCTCCCACCTCCTTCAACTTGAAGAGTTTTGCCCATTCTTGAGCATCCCAGTGCTGATCCCCAGTGGTGTTATCACTGCTGAAACTAGTGATTCAGATCAGAACCCAGCACGAGGCAGAGCAAAAAGTGAAGTTTAAGTTTTACATATATATATATGTACACATTTATATATATCAGAAAAGTAATAGGTTGTTGACATGGCCTGAGGGCATCTGGCTGTCTCATGCAACCATGGCAAGACCATAAAGAGGTCAAGATAATTGCAAAAAACCCAAGCCAAACAACCTAACCTCAAGGAATGAATGGGGATATTTGAACAGCTCTTTAGGTTTGCTGCTTGTGTTAGCAGACTTCGCAGCCTGCCCTCATGCCAGGTGCTGCTCACTTGCACTTGAAGTTTTTAACCAGCCTTAATTGAATTTTGCAACTGAATTGGGGTGAAGAGGAGAATTAGAAAGCTAACAGGAAAAAAATTAGGCAAGTGCTGGGCTGCAAACAGCTTATCGGCCAAGCAGGGAATAGGTGCTAAATGTGTAATAGGAAGGCTGCCATAGGAAATGTCACTCATCAAAGTGGCAGCACTTTGCAAGGAAAAGCAAGAGAAAGAAAATAGGAACCCGATCCCTGCTCTTGCTGCCGCCGCCGCTGTGATTTAATAAGCCATACGCTGGGTGTGTGGGTTTGGAAGTTGGGCTGAAGCTGATGGGTTTTAACCCACAGCTGCTAGGCTGACAGCCAGGGAGCAGAGTTCAGCAGGGAGCACAGGGGTGCGGTGGGCATGGGGAGCCTGACCCCCAGAAAAGCACAATAGGGCAGCAAACATCTTGACTTTGCTGTTGAATAAAGCTGTGTTTGTTAATGGTTTCCTTTTCACTGGGGAGTACATTTGCTTGTGTGATTTTACTGTAAATGTTTTTTGCTATACCACGCTGTGATGTATTTGTAATTTTTATATGCATTTGCATTTGAAATGGTGCAACCAGGTCACTTATTTCTTTCAAACACAGAGAGAAAGGAAGGCTGAAGATCTTACAATCATCAATTTCACAGACTTAAAGTCTTTCAGTGCACAGAAAGACAGATTTAAAAGGTCAGTAAAGGAAGGAGAAATCAATTCTTTTCAATTAGTCCTTGCTTAAGCCTGTGTTTAAGGGCTAGGTGAGAGTCCACTGGGGGTCTGCATGGACTGGTGAAGGTCAGGAGCAGCATCAACAGTTCTCTTAGGCTTTTGTAAAGACTTCACGATCAAACAGTAGACCTAAGCTTTAGCCTTCATCAAGCTGTTGCCTTTAATGAACATGGCTTTGCTTATTTATTTATCTATTTATTTTGGTTAGGACATAGCACAATTCTTTTTGGCCATCTTAAAAAACTATAAAGCTATGTCCCAGCGGCCAGATAGAAATAGCAATTTTCCTTGATGTAACCATATCAAAGGAAATATTGCTCATACAACATTGCTGTGTTCCCCTGTGCTGTCACAGGCAAAGAGAGGCAGAAAGACAGATACAGATGGGTGGATACAGATAGAGACGTAGATATGGAGAACTTTCAGGTTGATTTTGCCCTATAAGATTTCGGCCTTCTTGCTGCCAAAACAAAGCAAAAAATGATTCTTATTCTTAAATAGACATTAAAGGATAAACAATGGAAACCGGCTTGTTTTCAAATCTCTATGTTTTTCCTCCTTTGAAACAGACGGTTCAGTTCTCAGGGAGAAGCAAAGTTCAAGCTCTCATTTCCCATTGTACATTTCTGTGTTAGTGCTTCACAAAATAGCAGTTCATTTCTGGAAATCCTATTATTGTCCACACTCAAGCAGCAACTTTAACAGATACATCTGTTACCTGGCAGCTTCTTCCTACACAACTCCCACCTCGGAGAGTTAAAGCTTGTAGTTTGAAAAGGAAAAGTGAAATAGCCCAATTCTGAACAATGCCTTGCTTGGTTTTGGGGGGAGGAAGAGCAACATGCCACTGTCAGCCACAGGAGCCTCATCTCGGCTAACGTTCTGATTTGGACAGATACAGAAAACAGTGATGCATTATCATTATCTTAGAGATGTTTATTTGGTGTGTGGACACTCAACCGAAGAACTAATGCTATCAGAAAGTTAAAATATATGGGCTGGAAATGCAAATTCATTAGATGTACACAAAACGTATGCTGCCGTGGATCTGCCATTTAAATTAGATTTTGACAATTATATGGATAGTCTGGTTGAGATGATATACGGCTTGCTCACTATCTGTGCCATGATTTAATTATTGCAAAAGACATGTAGAGTTAGGACCCTGCTGCTCTCCCATGGACCTAAGTTGAAGTGGAGCTGAGCCCATTGTGCATACTTTGTGTTAGTTACACCTAAGATTTTTGTGTGTGTGTGTATATATATATGTATGTAATTTTTTATGTAAAGAGTCTGTGTTTGGACCCACTGGAATTGATGCAAATCTTTCCATTGACCTCAGCAGGGCTGGGCCTCACTCTTTTCTTGCTCATTGCTTTCCAGCAGCGTGAGATGAGATGCTTCTCACATGGAGACAGTGTGTTTTGCCATTGAGGATCCAAAGGAGACAGTGAAAAGCCAGATCCCCCCAAGATGCTTCCAGCCAAGCCCAATTGCCTTGATCATGCACATGAACACAGCCATCCTCCACTTTCCCCATCCTGGGTGGGGAGAAGAAAAGCATTGGGTCTTCAATGCTTCTGTTCAGAGGGATGTTGGCTTCAGATGCTGTGGTGGTGAGCTCAGCTGAACCATTTCAGATTGCTGAAAGCATTCTCAAAGGCTTACAAGGGACATAAATTACAGACTCATACAATGGTTTGGGCTGGAAGAGATCTTTAAAGATCACCTAAGACTTTAAAGCACATCCAGTTCCAGCCCCCTGCCATGGGCAGGGACACCTTCCACTAGAGCAAGTTGCTCCAAGCCTCATCCAACCTGGCTTTGAACACTGCCAGGGATGGAGCATTCACAGCTTCCTTGGGTAGCCTCTTCCAGTGCCTCACCACCCTAACAATAAAGAACTTCTTCCTTATATCTAATCTGAATCTTTCCTGTTTCAGTTTGAACCCATCACCCATTGTCAGTCCCTGCTGAATTGTCCCTCCCTGGCATCCTTGTAGGCCCCTTCAGACACTGGAAGCTGCTCTGAGGTCTCCATGCAGCTTTTCTTCTCCAGGCTGAACAGCCCCAGCTGTCTTCATACAAGAGGTGCTCTAGCTCCCTTACTGGTGTGTCACGGTGGAAGCCTGGCCAGCCCTGTGTATATCTCGATATCTGTGTGACTTCTGGATGAAATCACTGCTCTGCTGCTAAAGGCTGCTGATACCAAGGGTACTTCCACTCTGCCCAGAGTGGCATCACCCCACTCTGCCTTGTTCTTTCCTGACATTTATTAGCAGTATTTATTAATACCATAAACATGGGCATGTGCATAAAAAGTGCAGCACCAGGCACGATCATTTAGGCAGACAAATGATGGCGATGTCTCTTTTCCATCTGAATGCTGACTACGTATTAAAACCCCCAACTATTAAAATGGAAACATGATTTGATAACTTCTTGCAATTGCAGTAAATGCCACTTCTTACAAATGAACACTAGCAATCAATTTAATTTCTCAAATAAAATGATTAAATTGCTGTTATTGTGGAATCATTATTTTATTGCTAAAACCTTTTAAAATGTTAATTATTGTGCCCCTTGAAAAGCTTTCATCTTGCGTGACTTTGCTCTTACACAAAAAATGTCTCCTGGTTGTGACTTGTGAATTGAATGAAAATCCATGCTTTCCCTTTTCTCTCTCTCTTCCCCCCCCCCTCCCCTTTTTATTATCACCTGCAACTATTCTCCTTGGCTGTAATATTTATATGAATTTAACTTTAATTTTTCTCTGCTTTCATCTTCTGAATTAGTCGGTATAAAGCAGAGCTCACTCCTTCTCCGCTGCTTTCCTGTTTATTTGCTTTAACAATAGATTCATTAACTAGATTTTGGTGCTCAAGCCATGCGGACACATCCATTTCAAAGGAGGCTTTAATGGCATTTCATATTTTTCTACATTAAGGAAGATTAAAGTATATTATAATACCCTTTACTGCTCTATTTTCTTCATTTTAGAAGTGGTCAGTTTTTAAATTTTTTTTCCCCTTTCTTTCATCTGCAGTGTTCAATAAATTGTCCAGGCCTTTCAAATGATAGTTCCAGCAAATTGAGTTCCATATTACAACTCTGAACCATTGTTTAGCCCATCATCAGTCAGATAAAGCACTCCTATTCACACAGGACATCAAAAGAACAAATATATGTTCAAAGTGGCTAAAAAGATTACTGTGACTTGGATATATCATTTTGTTAATTGTTAGTGATTATTCTACTAGTTTAGAGGTGGTGAATTTGCTGACTCTGAGCTCGTGCTTGTGATGCAATCAGAGTGTAAGATATAGATATTCACGGCTGGAAATTATACCATTCAAAAAGGGTCAGGTCTGTCATCTTCTAATTGCTGAAGGTGGGCTAATAGCAACATTTTAATGAGAAGAGAGATGCAGACTGATGTCTTCATTTCACAGGTACAGCCAGCCATGCTGGGGATCCGGTAAAGCAGATCATGGTGGGTGCAGAGCCAAATTCAGCCTTGGTGTGATTTGAGATTGGTTGGGTTGTACCTGGGAGGAATATGCCCTGGTTTGAATATAGGCTGTTTGCTAGGTGAGAATGGTGAAAGTTAATGCATTCAGGTCCTGATCCCCAAAGACCGATTCTCATGTGTTTAATGCTTTATACTCTGAGCAATCCTTCGGAAACTGCTGGCATTACTTTGGTGACTCCCGACACCATGGTACCACACAGACCTAATATGTTTGTCCTCACAGCTTCAGATGCAATGGATAGGTATCTTAGAAGTGAGAGACAGAGATATAAAACCTCCAAGGTACTGAGGTGCCCAGCTCTCAGTAGCTAGAGAGAAATGACCAAGCATCTGCCTCCAAGGTAAGGTCACAGAGAAGGTAGCAGAGAATGGAAAAGGAATGATGCCATCTGAGTTACTAGCTCCCAGACACTCAAGCTTCCTTTGCAACCACTGACACATATCTCAAGCAAAACATGCATATTTGCAGGTATAGAGTGATAATATGTACATATTTGCAGGGTATAGAGTGAACATATGTACTTATTTGCAGGGTACAGACTGGGCATATGTACATCATTGTAGGTTTCTGCTCTTCAAAGTTAATATCAGAAATCCCGAAGTGCACGAAATTTAGCATGAAATCTTGAACGGACACAATTGCATGCTGCAGTTCTTGTCTCATGTATTTTACCCTTCATCAGGTGAAATGAAAAGGCAACACTAAGGATGCCTGATCACATGTGAGGCTACTGGCTGGAAGACAGATTTTACAACAGCACAATCACAGGGTGTAGGTTTTAGGCAATAAGCAGGTAGCCTCGTTCTCTCAAAAGAAAAGAGAAAATAATGGAAAACTGTAACATTCATTTGGAGGCCTCAAAGGCATAAAAAACCCAATTCCAACTGTTATAGGTCCCTGCAGGAGTCTACAAAGGAACTAAGCTTTTTAAGTAAGAAAACTAGATTTTGGCCCAGAGGGCCCTGTCATTGCTGCTTAATAGATGAAACTCTTTTGATACAAATATGCTGTTTACTTCTCAGCTTCAGCTTTCATAAAATATAACCTTTTTATGATTTACGACCCCAGAAAAAGTGCAGGATGGATTTTTAGCTCTGAATTGGTTGAATGTCAACAAGAAAAATATAGATAACATATAGAAATAGCAGGGTGTTAATGCCACACAAAATGATGAAATTATTTTTGTTTAGAAAAGTTAAGTTTGTTCTTAAAGTTCTTTGTGAGTGAAACTGAGGAAAGGGTTTGCTGGTAAAGCCATGGAAAGCTTTGCATAATGCTTCCTTTTTGCTTTAAGACAGCATTGGTCTGGCTAGAAATCGTAAAACTGGTGACACAGAATCCAGTTGTGGCTTCTGGGAGGTAGAGATGTGAAGTGTGGCTGGTAACCCTTCTGGTATTGACCAAAACTTACCCAAGTTTAATCCAAGTGAGCATTTCAGATTCAGTGCTTTAACGACAAATTCAAGTTTAAAGACTTGTTCCAAAACTAAAGTGGTATAAAGACTCATTGCTTGGAGTGATTATTAGAATCAACTGAAATGATCAGAAGAGACATAATCTAGCATCCTGTTTGACCAAGGTATTGCTTTTTCCCTCTTGACAACCATATTGATGCCTATATAGACAAGTTATAATATAGAGAGATGCTTTAACATATTGGTCAGTGATCAAAAAGAAGCACAAATAAACTGTTGGTGCTGTGAAATGAAAATGAAGGCAAGCTTTGAAGACTGAAATAAATATATTGAGGTCAGGGAATGATTGTAGCTGACGGTATTGCGCGTGTTTTCCTTTCTATGGTTTTCCACTTCAAGTTGTCTTTTTTTGCAGCTTCTTTGCTTAGCATTAGGTGTTTTCCAGGTGGCTTTTCTCGTGTTGTTTGTGAACCTGCTGAACAACAACGAAAGAAAGTTGATTTTTCTAGATGCTTGGGGAAATAGCCTGATCCCAGACAAATTGCCCAGGAAGTCTCTGAAATGACTTAGCCTGCCACAGAGGCAAGGTTGTAAAAATTGAGAAGGTTTTCACTTTCGACTCTTCCAACTATTGCAGAAAGAGACATTTGGTGGTGTATGGCCTCTGAAAACTGTCACTGAGCAAATTAAAGTAACAAAACTATCCATCTGTGAGCCCCCACACATCCAGCTTTCCTGCCCTGCTCTGTCACAGGGTATCAATCAGCTGGGGTATATGTATGGTGTGTTCAGCAATAGATATGCCAGGAGGGTCAGGCAGCTGATGCTCAGCAGCTGTGGGGCTTTTACAGAGAACACACACTAGTATTGGTGCTGGAAAACACAGTACCCCACTGATCTGAATGCTCCCTCCTTAGGTATTACAGGAGAGACAAAAGGAAACTAAAATGAAGAAAAAGGCATGGGAGAAGCAAGTCTGCTGTGATTTGTCCCCCCTAGTTACTGACACATCTCTGGAGCCTTTCCATGGGGTCTAAGGATGAGAAAACAGTCTGGATCACTGATTCCTTTATGCGGGAATGGCCTGAGGGACAGGGTAGGTATCTGCTACAGCCAGGCCAATGCTATCCGTGACAAGACTTTTTTGACTGAGACTTGTAGGTGCCCATGGGACACCTGGGATCCTGTCCTGGAGCAGGGGGCTAGGCAAGAGCCCTGTAAAGCCAAACTCCAAGTTACGATGGCTTGACTTTCCTATAGTTGAATTAAGCAGGATGATTTGACTCCTCTCCTAAAAAGACATGGTCTCTTTTAGATACCACTCACCTATGCATAAAGCCAGGCAGTTGCCATTGGACATGCTTTGTCAGGCTTTCAAATAGCAGTAGCCAGTCAAATTCCAGAAGCTGGACAGTGTGGCACAACTTATAGTGTATTTTCTCGCAAGCTCCTCAAGGCATCTTACACAGATCAGCCGTGATTTTCAATTAACAATATTAATATTGTTCTTAAGGCAGATAATAGCTATAGAACACTTTTTCTTTGCATAGCTGCAGAGGTGTTTCCTTATTTAAAGCCTTGGTGAAGCCAAATCTAAAACCTATTAATTCTGCAGATAGCCTCAGCATAACTCCATGAGCACTGTTAGTGGGACAGGAGAGAGGTCCCAGTCATGGTCCTTGTTATCTATGGTTAGAATCTAATCCAGTCCTCCCCTTTAGCTGGTGATGGCTGCTGTGGATTAGGTCCTTGGTTCCTCAGGGCAGAGGGGCTGAGCAAGGTGGTGGTAAAAGATCTCTGGCTGTTGGCTGTTCTGCCTTGCTTGCCACAGGGAGCAGTCCCCATGTGTCACATTGTCAGCTTCTTGAGTACAAGCTAAAGCCAGCGCATTCTAAAGCCTTTAGGCTGTGTCTGTGTTTTGCAGTACATGTTTTGAACTGTGAAAAAAAGCAAACAAAAATACATCCTTAAAATACACTCCTGAAATCAACACATGAAGAGATGCTGTTAATTGCACATGGGCAACTTGAAACCTTAGGGCTATTTTTCCTCTCTATTGACTTCTGAAAGGTCTGCTACTGAGGAAGGTTTTAAGCACATGGTTGAAGTTTAGTGCATAGTTTAAGTGGTTACCTGAATGCCTCTGTTCGTTTTTCCATTAGTCAATCAGTCAATATCTGCACATAGCTTTGAAAAATGCTGCAAAGGAGGAGGAGTGAGACAGAAAAAGATGGCTGCCAGCTACATTTCAAAGTTACTTGGGAAGCAGACAAGGCAATCATTTGCCTGAGGGGATCTCCAAAAGCACCAAACCAAAGGAATGCTGCAGAAGCAAACTTGCTTTGAAACTTGCTGTGCAGACTTGCTGGAAGCAGAGTTTAGGGGATCCCCAAATGTGTCAGGCTCGTGCCGGTCAACTCAGGAAGATAACCCCAGAAATAGTCTACATGGAGCAACAACCAGCCTGGATCAATCTGGGGTGTTATACATGCTTTATGTACATAATCAGGCTGCCCTTTGACTTCCCACTGCTTAAGTCAACAGTCTAACCATTATCACTATTAAAACACAGCCTCAGGATGATTTTTGTTTGTATTATTTTCAATGACATGCATCATTGCAGAACTGGATCCTTTGTTCAATTTCTGTCAATCTTTAGACCTTAAAATTACTTTGCCCTCAGCTCAGAAGACTCCATGACCTCCAGTGAGTTTGGCTGTGGGAAAAGACCATTAGGAGGTCAACACCTGCCTTTAAAGGTAGCCTGCAGCCTTCAGAGTTTGCCTGGTCTAAGAAGGAGCTAGAAAAGGAGACTTTAGACAGCTCTCTGGGGAACAAGGTTGTTACAGTATTTCTGCAGCTCTTGAGGTAAAGTATAGGTCTGCATTTAGGTCTTGGAGATGAGAAGTGCAGAAAGCTTAAGCCAAAACTAGCTTAGAAACATTAAATACTCCTTAATCTTTTCACTGCAGCTGTATCCCATAGACTGGTCTCTTCCTTGAGTAGGTATATTAGTGAAAATAAATAAGTATATGTAATCTATTCCATCCCACTGGAGAGGTGTTGGTAACAATTAATATATTTCTTTATGTTTAAATCTAATAGTCCATCCGATCTGCTTTCATGCCTTTGGTAAATGTACAAACATATTCATGAGACATTATAGTCAGCAGTAATATATATGAAATCAGATTCAATTCAACCCGGAGAAGGCCTACACTGTGAACTCTCTAAGCAATATATTTTCATAGGTATCAGCCTTAGAGCTGTGAAAACAAGCAGGAATTCAGGAGCAGGGTGGTTTATACCTGCATGGGTAAGAGAAGGAAAGCAAATATTACCAGGGCAGTCCTGCTTCTGGTCCCAGCCTTCCTCAGTCAACTCACTTCAGTGTTTTTCTTCCTAAGAGACTGAGGGTCTTTTTGAGGTTGTTTGGGAACTATTTTTGAGGATTAGTATTTTAAGAACATGGGGTTTGCTCAAAGTTATACCTATGAAAATGCAGTAAGTGGCCATTGCAAGATTTTATCAGTGGATGTGCTATAATAAAAATCAGGTTTGGAAGCCATTCTCAGTATATGTGGATATATCCAATTCTTCCACAAGTTACTGACAGAAAGCAGATTTAACTGGCATGCATAGTCCAATAGCCTGATTGAAATCAGATGATGTAAGAGTGACCCTCCTTGGGATTTGCATGGAAGAGTTGCAGTAAAAGTCACCACCTTTCATGTCATTAGGAACTTGTCCATAATCATTTCAACCAACCTTTCCCAAAGTGCCCTCATTGTCAGAATAGCCAGATGCTGTGCGGGGTGCTAATGTTTATGCCAAAATGATATTTCACCTTCCCTTTAGTCCTTTATTTGTTCTTTTCTGGCTTATAGCAATTTTCAGTTATTTCAAGGTTGCTTTCTATAGGGAAAAATCTCTGCTTAATAAGAGAGCAGCTAAAACCTTATATCTAAATGCTAAATGCCAAGTGGCAAATCTGGTGGTGTGATTCATTGGTACTAGGAGTATTCATTTTACTTGGGGAACTCATTTAGCTGAAGGCACTGTGCTTATGTCCTGCCTGATGGCCTTTGGATAAAGTGAATTTACTTTACTTGTCTACTTTGAAGACTAGAAATCTGGTAGTGTTTCATTTTCAGGCAGAAAAGCAAAGAACTGTTCAGATATTCTCTTGAAGCTGTCCTGAAAAGTGGCTCGTAATGACAGCATCATAAAGGTCATGTGCTATTTTCTTTCCATAAATCTGGCAGTGGAAACATTACAGGTTTTCCTGGTCCTTATCCTCCCTCTTACTGCTATGAGTGTGTCAGGCTGTTTTAGGTTCCTGTGAAATCCTAAATGTTGGGAATAAAATTCAGAGCACAAACGAGTGCTGCTGCACCTCTTTGTTTAGAGATTGGGACTGGGAATAACAGCTGGTAGGAAAGAAGGCTCATTGCAGCATGAATACCCACAGACTATCCTCACAGACCATTGGAAAGGGTTCCTTCACTGCTAAAAATGTAAAGGATGACAAACCCTCTTTATAGGATCAAATGCAAGAAGGAAAATAAGATGGACATAAAATTAGGTCTAACTGAAATAAACTGGAAGTTGTTGGAGTTTGTGATGTGTTAAATCCCCATAAACTAGGAAATCTGGTAACCAGTTTCTGTGGAGGTGCTAGAATAACCACAAAAGTGGATCTAAAAAACAGTCACGAAACAAAAGACATCAATAACAGGGCTACCATTTTCATCTCGTGTCTGTAGCTCACATGTTACTCTGCAGCCATTTGATATGGGTCTCTTTGACTGTGGCAAGCGCAAAAGGAGGCCTGTTTGTTGAACACACATACAAACGCTGAAATCCTGACTTCAGGCACAAACCTTATCTTATCTAAGCCTACCTGAACTGCTGGCTGGGCTCAGGTACCGGAGGAAGCTGTGAACTGGCACAGCCATACAGCTTCTGGATCAACTTGAGGTAAGTGGAGGAGCCCATCTTTGCTTTTATTTTGACTACCTATTTTCTTTGAGAAATGGAAGGAAAATAAACTAATGGTTTTGAAAACATTGCTCTTAATATCTGTCAAAAGTCCATATAGAATAAATTGAGCTCCTTGTTCTGGAATAATGTGTCTTTTTTTTTTTCCTAGCTTGGAGCTATGGTTTTTAATAAGAAGAGCTGGTGTATACAAGGGAGTGAGCATGGAACAAGGGTGGGGTTTCAGTTTCAAGCATGATAATGATTCCTCAGTAACTCCCAGTTTAGACACTTTAATGCTGCACTTGAAGTGTCTTTGTGCAGCTTAGCATCATGCACTTCCCAAGTGAGCTTGAGGAGCTAGTGGAGCGAGGGCATCCATAGAATGGGAGGAGAGAGCCCTGGAGAATTAGCTGTTCTGCAAGAGCTGCTTGGGACTATTTCTGCGGACAGACAATCTCTAAATCTGTTTTTTCCTGAGTGTTGAGACTATATTCGTGGCTGGTTGTGTGTATGCGAGTGAGTGTGAGTTAATGGCTTTTGGCAGGCAGACAAACACCATTTATCCCAGGCACAAACCTGGCCAGAAGCTAGGGTTTCTTCGCATATGTCAGTTCATCGCCACGACTCTCAAGTCTGCCAGATTTATAAACATTGGTCAGAGATGGAACAGGATCATTAATTAAAGGTAATAACTGTGATTGATCCTATAAAATACAGCATATGTTTGCATTTTTAGGACTGTATGACTTTTTTTCAAGCTGTGGCCTGGTTACAAGTCAATTTGGCTCAGTGTCCAGTTTATTCAATTCCTTCTGTGATCCAAGTCAGCATCCATGCTATTCATGTGGACTTAGTTAGTGCTAACAAACTAAATTAAGCTGGAATCTTAATTTGCAGAGCCATGATATTCAGTGAGATACGTTCTTATAAGTAAGCATGAATGGAGACCAAGGCTTTGTTTTGGAGAAGATGTCGTATCCTTTGTTTCCTATTTGTTTTCCTGTTTTTCTGGGGTCTAAGTGTCATGGTTCATGGTTTTGACATACCTGAATTCTCTAATTCTCCGATTCTTTGCTTATATAATTACTTATGCCTGATGGTGCTTAAGCCTGTAAAAGATAACATTTTTGACCTGGCAGCATGGTATCTATAATTCCTATAGAGCTCTCTGTAAAGAACATTTACTGATATAAGGGCAGTACCTAAATTCCTGGGGAAAAAAAGAATGATGTGTTACAGTCATCCCAAGGGAATCACACTTATTTAATACCAACAGTGAATGTGGACGTTTTTTTTCTTTCATGGCTGTCTTTGAGCCAAAGCAAACATCCCAAAATATTTACTCATGGAACCCATCCAGATGAACTGCACAATCTATCTGAGGGCTTTGCTTGCTTTTACTTTATGTTCTTCAGGATCAGTTACATCGCCAGGTCAAAGGATAGGCTTTGGTGGTGTTGTAGGTATTGTTAAACTCTGTGTCAACATCAGTGGGAACTACACATTTGTAACCCAGCCAAAGATGTGTCTGGTTATTTTTTTTTTTAAACATTTCCCCAAGTTTGTAAAAATTAAACAATCCTTTAATATGAAATCATTGTTAAAGCATTCTTAATGAAATGGGAATGCATCACCCAGGTTTCATGTCTACGAGTTCATTCCTGAGACTGAACTAATAGAAAGTCTAACTAACAGACTCTTCTGTTGATGTATTTGTTGGCCTGGGGAACATCAGGCAAGGTCAGCCTTGGCTAAGTCCTCTGCACAATTGCCATGGTTGCTATCACTAATTGGCATTTCAGCAAACAGAGCAGGGATAGATTTTATTCCACTCTAAAACTGGATACAGCATCAGAAATTGGAGCACACTGGTATCCTTTCAAGTGCCAGCATATCCTGCTTATCATGGCAAACCAGCTCAAAAGCAAGTTTCTGCTTTGCCAATTTGTCTGTGGCTTTCACTCTCACAGCACAAGGGGGCATTAATAAACGAGATTAAAGCAGTCAATGGCTTACAGATTTCTCCCATTCCTTTGCAGCAACATCCTGTAAATCTTCAATTTATTTAAGACAATTCCACAGGTCCCTGATAGAGTCACTGGCAATGCTGTTATGGCAAAATTGACAAGCAACTTACCCTTAGGATTTCCCATTCTCTTCTGCTGTTGTTATTTCCTGTTGGACCGAGGCCTACAATCACTTGCATATGTGAATGGCAAGCATCTTGCATATATTTACTCTTGCAAGCATTTGCAGGTTGAGGTTTTCAGAGTAACTGCAGCTCAGACAGGATTTTTGTTCTCTTTGCAGGAAAGTGCTTAATTGTGGACCTGAATCTAGGCCTTGCAGTAGAAACAATATATATATAAAGGAAATGCTGAGAAGAGTAATAAAGAGCAATCTTCCTGTGAGTAAATAAAAATTACTAAGGGAAACAATAATCAATACATTTTACAGTTCAAGAGTTCAACACATGCTGTTTCAGTACAGTACAATGGATAGGCGGCACCCGTGGATTATGAATTCCCACGTTTATGGGGAAACAGAAGTAAATAACTGAAACAAGAGTCATGTTGCACGAATGTAAAACCAAGCTGGACTTAATGGTGTGCTATATTTAAAAGAGTGATGTGGTCCAAGGAGTATTCACTTTATCTTTTCCTTCAAGCTTGGCTGCCTGCAACCTGCCAGGACCAGCTAATTCAAAGGAAAACATTTTTCTCTATTTCAATCACCAACAAAATACAATATGCGTTGCACTTTGTTGCCCTGAATCCCAGAGCCTGACATTGCCAAACAGCAGTGTGCTATGGATGTAAATAAACAGTGCTTCTCATAGTTGGGAGAACTATTACTTGGACCAGATATAGAGGAATGCAATGCGGTGATGCCATATACTCTAGGAATAGTTTTTTTCGGAGAGAACAGATCTTGCCATCTTGCAAAACCTTTTAACTTTGTGAGCCAGATGCAGAAACACTGTCAGAAGCCTGGTTCAAAATCACATTTTGTATGTGCTTTATCTCCTCCTTTTCTGACTTCTCTTTCCCTGCTTCTCATGCTGCTGCTGCAGCACTTACCAATCAGGGACTGATCTCCAGCTTTGATCCCTTTCATCTCTCCATCGGTACAAGAGAAGTGATTTAACAGGTCCACCAGTGATTCCTCTAAACGAGAAGGATCTGCCAGAGGATTTCAAATAATGTAGTTAGCTTCCAGTCCTGCCTGCCATGAGCGCTGTTGGGCAGGCAATACACAAAGGGTTTACTCATCCCCTGAAGGAAAACAAGGCTGAATGGACCTGATATCACCTGAGAAGCAAGAGATGCAGATGCTGGGTTGCCCTAATGTTTCAGCATGATGAGGAGCAAACATTCGACAGCATTTGAGCAACATCAGAAGAGAAGGCTCATGGAAGACCTCATCGCAGCTTATAGAGAGGGACTTTTTACAAGGGCATGTAGAGAAAGGACAAAGTAGAATGGCTTTAAACTGACAGAGGGGAGACTGAGCTGAGCTCTGAGGCAGAAGCTGTTCCCTGTGAGGGTGCTGAGGCGCTGGCAC
The DNA here is from genome assembly GCA_002631895.1 of Agapornis roseicollis. Lineage (NCBI taxonomy): Eukaryota > Metazoa > Chordata > Aves > Psittaciformes > Psittacidae > Agapornis > Agapornis roseicollis. Next base: position 61,012 of record NDXB01014562.1, read on the forward strand.
AGGGTGATGGCCCAGAGAAGCTGTGGCTGCCCCATCCCTGGCAGTGCTCAAGGCCAGGTTGGACACAGGGGCTTGGAGCAAGCTGCTGCAGTGGAAGGGGTCCCTGCCCATGGGAGGGGTTGGAGCTGGATGAGCTTTAAGGTCCATTCCAACACAAACCAGGCTATGATACTATGATTTTGGTCTGGAAAAGCTGGTCAGGAAGCCTGTTTTTTTTTTGTAACAATCTCATTAACACAGGGTTGCAGGCACCTTGCAAGAGAAAAGGTTTGGTTAAAATGTTCCTGGTATCTGGGACAGATCCATTTTGCTCCAGCTGATGGTCTTGTTCCAAACTGAGGAGTCTCATGCATAATGTGGATTTTGATTTGATGATACATGTCCCATTTTCCAGGTTAGCATGTGTTTTATCCAGTAAAAGCTATATCTTTTCACACATTAAAGGTCTAGGCTTGTACATCATGCCTAATGCAATCCAGGACAATATATATGAAAAAAATTGTGACATAAATGTACTTTCTATAACCTATATTAAAAGAAAGGTATAATTGAGAAAAATGGTTCTTGCAATGTCGCATTAAAAATGAGCAATTTTGAATAAAAACCACAAAAAGGATAAATTTTTAGTGCCTGGCATTGTCAGACAAATACCATTCCTATAATCTTCACCAAAATCAATCTTATACAGATAGTAACAGTTGTGCCCTTGTTCTAATATAGTAGAGCCATTTTGTTAATTCCCCTGTATTTTGCGAGGTGCATGGAAAATACATTTTATGAGCAGGTGCTCTCTTACTTTATATATGAAGTATTAAATTTGATACCACTTTCCTTTAATAAGACCAGATAATGGCAGAAAATCTGAATCTATTATCACAAGGAAGAAAGTAACACGGACAGAAAACGAAACAAATGTAATTTTTCCTTATTACAACATTCACGTTTCCAACTTGTGGAGTGTCCGTGCTTTACTTTGTAATAACTCCTGTGACTTCAGAATTCTAGCATAGATAGTGTTTAGAAAAAAATCCCTGGTAGCCTATTCAGGGCTGTGTCTTTGTGTTCTCACGGTAGCCCATTTCTTTCAGTAGGTTGAGTTGAGCAACTACCCAGCAGGTGAAAAAAGGGTTCTGTTACTAACATATTGCAATATTACATTAAATGGTTACCAAATAATCCTATATAGTAATGAGAAAGAAATGTGTTTCTACCTGCTGGCAGATATCTTTACAAAGTGTAAGGTAACAGTATTGTGTGGATGTAGAATGATGCTCGCGATGAAACCATGTGCATTTTCTCTGGTTCCCCCTTTCCCCCAGCAGCTGTAATACGCTGTGAAAATCAGCCAGCAGAACTAACGCAAATGACATAGTAAACATGCAGGCAATGATTTTGCTTTCTTCAGTGCATACAATATTAGCCATTAGCCTGCAAGCAATGATGTTACATTCATATTTAGGGTAATTTTCACACTAATATGGTATATGCAAGCCAGATTTCTCACCAGAATGAAAGTGGTTTAATGGCTGAGTTTAGGCAAAGGCTAGAACTCTGATATTTATAAGCAGGCTTTGCTTTCAAGAGTGACTGAAATTTGTGTTCTATAATTTTTTAGTGAGAAAATAGCAAAGCTTCTTCATCTGCAGGATGAAAGTTATATAAAAATAAATAAATGTGGTGGATGTCTTGTGCATCAGATTTACAGCAAAATACCAATAGTTATATATACTTATAAATACCAATATAAGTACCGGTATCTCCCTATGCGTGAGAGATGCTATTTCGTAAAGTCTTTCATTTTAAATTCCTAAGAATAAATCAATAAAAATGTTAATGCAAGTGATAATAAATATTGCCCTGCTGTGATGCATAAGATTTGTGCAGAGTCTACAGTCCCTTACACAATCCTTCTGTGCTCTTTATTTCTCAATGCAGGCCCAGCGCTTGGCATGGTTGCTCGAAATGAGACCAGATTCTGGCTCCCATACGAAGATAAGCCCTCTACATCCATTTGGCCATCTAATTCAGACATTCAGAACTGGTTTTTTTCCATATCTTGTGAAGAACCAACTCAATTATGAAATGTAGGCAACAAAGGAAGCCAAAGAGAAACAAAAATAAATAACCCCTATGCTGAGAACTGCGACATAAAGTTTTACCCATTAGGAAATTTGGGCTGACTGAGTTATTACCTCTCAAAAACCCAGCACTCGTAATGGAAATCCTGACAGAGCCTTAACTACAGCTGTGTGAGTGGCACAGCTATAATTAAGTCTGCCTTCAGACGCCTTCCATTAATATTTTAAGGATTTTTTAATTAAAATAATTGTATTAGTTTATGAAAAATACTCTCTGCCCTCAAGTTGTTTAATAGAGAAAATATTCCAAACACATGTGCTTCTTTCCCCCCTCAGTTTGCTTTCTAATTCCCATCTGCACAACAGTTTTCCTTTATTTTCTTCCATTGCCACATCCCCATAGCTTCTCCTCAGACTGTCAAATGCAAAAGATTTCCCCATTTATTTTGTGTCTTTTCAAGTTTTGGAAGCTCTGTAGGGGAAACCCCACATTTATGTTTTCCGAGTCCTTCTGCCCCTCGCTCAGCAGCTCAGCCTGTTATTGTATGGCAGAATTTTCGCAGCCACTCACTCATTTATCCCTCCAGCAGTACGTGCCAGTTCTGCTCTGGGCAGAGAGAATATCTTGGTTTTGCTCATAAAGATTGGAGAACCTTGCTCTGTGAGAGCTCTTTCCTTCTCATTTCACTTGGTGGAGGCATCATCGTTAGGTTTATGGCACAGTGGTGAGGTGGCATTGGCAGGGTTTATCTCGGATGCCCTCAAGCCTTGGAAACAAACTCGATCCTCTTTAGTTCTCCTTGGCAAGGTCTAAAGCTCATATGCCCTGTTAGAGAAATATATTTACTAATAACAACCATGCAAAGGTATTGCTTATGTTCTAAATATTAGTGGTTATTTCTTATGTATCAACCTATGAAAGCCACTATTTTTAGTTTGACATTTTCCATTTTTACTAATTCATGACTGGAACTCAGAGTATGCCTTTAATATTTCACTTTTAAACAAGACCTTATTGATCATCCTTGGTGCAGATGGAACAAGGAGAAAATTATCTATGAGAAGTGATATTTTGTTTTAGAAGAAAAGGTTCATGAGGCCAGAGTCTCCAGAAAACTCAGTATTCGACTTTCCAGTATATCACTAAAATGGTGCTAAAACAACATTACACTGCTGACATGTAGGTGGGCAAGTGGAATGGTCACAGGCACATAATAAATTGCACCAGTATATAATAAATCTATTTCTCATATGCCTACAACCTGTACAGCTTCTCAGACAGATAATACTTGAGAGACTACACTTCTCATACAGAAAACTATTTGTACACAAGAAAAACCCAATGTGAATAATTTAAGCCACCACTACAATCTGATATAAAGCAGAGTCTGCATCCAAAACAAATGAGACCCCACACAGATGCTTCTATTGACTTATACTTGAATTAATTTCATCTTTATTTTATTTCAACTCTACCTTACCTTTTTTTTTCCTGTAATCCTCTGTCCGGAATATGACATAGGTAACTTTTGAGCAGGCTGATCATTTGAATAATCAGCCATTTAGTGACATGTCTAGTCCTGTTTAATGACTGAATCTGTAAAAGTATGACCTCAAGCACTGGTTAACTTTAAAATAGCTGTGCCCACTGCATGACATAGCCAACAGGAAGCCATTAGAGCTCCAGCAATTACCATTTACATCCATCGACGAAGTCCCTATTTTATTTTAATCTGCTTAAGTACATTTTCTGCACGAGGTTAAAATATAAATCCCTTCTCCTGAACAAGACTGGTTTTCTGGCTGACTTGAGAGCACAATTTACAACTGATTTAATTTGTTCTTCACAAACATTCCTAATGACATTACCCTGGTGCATATACTGACTGCCTCCTCTTATTCCATTAACTCCCAAATCGGGTTTAAAGACCATATTGATGCTAGATGTTATTATGGGTGATTATCAAAACAACAGACAATGGGGCAAAGTGTTTACTAACTGGTTTATATATAATTTCTGTAATAACTACAACAGATGGTAATGCTACAAACAATAAATCAAGCTTTTCACTGCTGAAATAAATTGGCAGCCTGCAGTACAGAAATGCTGTATGTAACTATATACAGATGCTTCAGTCATCAACTGTATTGTTCATCTTATTAGAAAATGGGTCTGTTACTGCTATTACAGGAAATCTTTCCATTTGCAATTACAAATGTATATTTTCAATTAAAATTGTTTTTAACTGCCAAACTGGTTTAAGTATACTTTAACCTTTAATTACAAATAGAGTTATCACGTACTGCCAAACTGGTTTGAGGCATTTGTGTCTCTGGAAGTTCCTCCTCAAATTGGGTTTCCACTCCACAAATATATTTCTGCCCTTCAAGAATCCTCTGGCCAAAAGGCATTTGCAGTAACTTTAGGAAGTTAATTCAATAGTAGCTGTGTAAAAGGATGCTTTATTCGACAGTGCTTAAAACAGTATCAAACCTGCAATTAATTCCATTCATGTTTGTTTGTAGTAATTTATGAACACATTTGTCTCCCTACAGTGCCTTCTCTCCAGATCCTTTATGGGGAGCTGATTCCATGTCTTGATGCTCATGTCACCATCTCCTGATGTTTCAGAGATACCCCACAGCTGCTCTGCCAGTGACTTGGGGATGGAAGTTTTGGTCCTCAAGTTGGCAGAAAACAATGTCAAGCTGAAGGCATCTGTAGTGGTCTGGTATGAACCGCAGGGATGCTGGCCCACTCAGAAATGAGAATTTTATTACAAATGAGAACTTTATGACAATGCCAAGAATGGGCAGGGTTTTTTGTGCCTTTCCCTGGTTTATGGCTCCATTGAATTGTTCTTTGCATAAAGGTAAGGCCACGGAAGGAAGGTAGAAATAGTGAACACTTCATGTTTTCACAAGCAAGCTTGGAACTGTGAACTGATTGAGACTTATACCATCCAGGTGCCTAATTTACACTGATTTTTAGTTTGACTTTAATACTATTCACTGTTAGCAGAGTGATTTAAATTACACTATGTACCTACCTACATAGTTAGGAATTTATTTCTCTTTACAAGCATAGCTGCTGCCCTGTATTTATCACTCAGAAAGATCTAGATTCTGCTCCCTGATCTCCGATGTGTCCTTGTGCAACGATATCCAAACATCCCAGATTTACACATGCACCTAGAGCTCTCATAGGCTACATGATCCTTTAGGAAGCTGGGACTTGAGTGTTATAGAAAAGTGATGCATCTCAAAGAAACCTGAGGTCTCATGTCATAGAGAGTGAAAAAGGTAAAAAACCCCAAACCCAAAGCACATCTGTATTATTGAGCATCATGTACAAGATGGGACACACAAGACAATCAAATATTTGTCAGAGTATTCAAAATGAATTGCAGTGAATCACTCATGAATAATCTGTGAACTAAAACATGTTTCTTTTTTTCCCTAAATAAGCACACAATAATTTCAATGAGTGAATTAATCCAGGACAGTCATGACTGCTTTTTGAGCAATTTAATAAAAAGAAGATAATTGACATTTGAATTAACTTTTCAGGAGTAGTAAGAATAATATATTAGCTCTTCTACACATTTTTTGGCCTACCTGTGATCTCACTATCATTAACTGTGCTTTGGTGTAGCTGTTGGCCTCAAAAGTCGTCTGCATAAAAGAGGTAAAAATGACACTTTACTGGTTGATCTTTTTGTAAGTGTGAAGGAAAAGTTTATTCCTAATTCTGATAGGGCAAGATAGAAGTGAAATGAACTGCCCCAGCTTCCATGTGGTTGCTGACATGTACTGAATCAATGAAATTGATGTGTCTATAAGGAAATGTCTTTGATAGCTTCAGCTTTTAAGATTGCTTTAGGAGGAACCCAAACACATCCTGGTGCCACCCTTGGATTGCCAGGACTGCAGGTGATGCCTGCTACCACTGACTGTGATGGTCAGAAAACATTGGTTGGGGTGGCTTGGCTTCTGCATGTGATGCAGGTGTTTGCTCTGATCTAGACTTGAAGCACACACAGATCTTGGATAGACTACAAGAGCCAGGAGCCTGGCAGTGAACTTCATGGGGCATCACATTGTAGAGGAATGAAGGGCATTATTGTCCACCACAGTCTACTCACACCAGTCCATGGCTGAGGGCAGCATGAACCTGTATATGTCTTTCTGTAGCCCCTGCCACAAGCTGAGGAAACACAATTGTTTGTCCTGGCTTCATTTCTTGCCCCTTTACTAAGAAGTTACCTAGTGCCTGGACAGTCACCTAGCTGCTGGTGACTGCTGTATGAAGAGGGATTTCTGTGTCACAGCAATCTGCAGAATAACTCCCACTGGAGGACATCCAAAGCAGAGCACAAACCCCTTCCTCTTCTATCAGCTATATGTATGTATGCACAATGCTCCGTGAATGCAAGAAATGCAAATTATATCTGTTGTATATAATAAAGATAAAAAAATGCATTCCCGGCATTATAAAGATCTTTAATTAGAATCCCGCAAAGGTGCAATCTGATTATTTGCTAATTGCCTTTCCATATTTTTTCAGGGCCTCACAAAGCATCAGGGATACTAAAGAGCAAACAGTGCTTTAAGGCCACAGTACAATGTGACAACAGTGATAGATATGCTAATTTCTTCATTCACTCCACTTCACTTCTTTTATTCTTTCCAATTAAAGCAAATGCTACTGAAACTGTAATTAAGCTAGTGCCGTAGCCCTGATTGCCTGCTGTTTTAATGAAACCCTATTGATTTTTCTTTTATTTCTAATGGCCACACATTGCGTTCAATGGTCAAACACATGGATGCTACAATGTGCGGCCCAACTTAATTTTTGTTCCCTAAAAGGGCGGCCTTATCAGAAAGAATATCAAAAGAGCCATTTGTGTGAGGTCTCTATAGTTTTTCCTCTATCTATCTGCCTGAAGAGACACGCTCGGAGCAAACATATTACCATTAAAAAGAAATGAGTTACATTTTGGAGAGAACAAAAATTACTATTAGTCTCCTGTAGTTGCCATAAGTTGCACACACATTTGGCATATTCTTGATTCCCTGCATACTTTTAAGTTTTATTATTTTTTATTAAAAGTATCTATCTGGAAGACAACGTGAGGAACATTATATTCTCTTTGCTAGATATTATAAATCGCGCCAGCAATTTAAGGTATAACAGGCTATGAGCGCTTCCGGATTTGTTGATAATTTTATGGAAGAATTCATTTTCACCGGTAAATTTCCCTGAATTATTTTCTGGTTTGCCTGGAAGTAGTGAGAAAGATAAGGGAAAGAAAAAACTCTCTTAAAATCCCATAAAGCACGTCATATACCTATAAATTTCTTATTCACCAATTGGATTGTTCAGCTAGGGAACTAGCTATTTAACGTGGTGTAGCTTTTCCCTGGCTTCATATTCGTACTTAGGAGCCAGTGTGTACAAACCAGGGCACTGGAAGAAGGCACTAAGCCTCACTGCAAATGAATCTATCCAATCTCTTATAACATACCACAGCAGAAAATCATGGCATGCACCATACACATCTACAGGAAGACTGAAGATTTTAAATCACAAAACATGCCTTTATGTGACCCTGTTCCAATTTCACTTGAGGAAAATAAATGTTAATAAGGAAACAGGCTTTCCTAACATTCCTTATCTAAAAAGGTTTCTTCTATGACTGCTGTGGAAGATAAACTGTAATCACACTCAGGATACACAAAGTCAGCAGTCAGCTTAGCCAATGTACAAAACATGCATGAGCTAAGGTCCTGATCCATCCTGTGTGTGCTCAAAGTCAAGGGTTTTTTTTTCCCCCTACATTTGTCCAACTTTAATCAAACATTCACGTTTTTCCTTGGACTGAGACCACAGTTTGCTGGTGTAGAGGCAAAGCTGCACTCCCTCCTTCCAATGCTTTGATCAGCATCTCTGAATCACAAATCATTTGTTAGAGTCTTGGCAATCTGTGGGGGAAGCATCTTCTCACAGTAAATAATATGTTGGGATAAACTTGTTACACATAACTGTACATGGTTTGAGCCAGTTAAATGAGTCCTTAGAGCATGGGTCTTGTTCTCAATGAATTTCATGATACATTGTGGAAAAATATTTATCCAGTGTCCTAGGCCCCATCCTGCAGTCTGATCTACATGAGAACATCCTGAGGCTTGCCAAGACCCACAGTGAAAGCTTCCGTGGTGTTTCCTTTGGGGACCAGCTTGTGGGATCACAGTCAAGGGCAAAAATTAGATCAGCCCTAAAGCTGCTAAATCTGACCTCAGGAACTGGCCAGGCTGGACTTGAGCAAGGCTTAATGCTTCCTTCCAAGCATAAGTGATGGATTGGGAGGGGATGTCTTGATATGATAAGTGTGGCTGCTTTTATATGAACAGTGCTTCTGGGCCCAGGTTAGCCTTGTATGCTCATGCCAGAATCCACCACTATAATATTCCTGATTTTTTTCACTGGGAAATTGACTATAAAATCCTGTTGTAATTTACGTAAATGACACTGTAAATGCTGTATTAGCCTGATTGGTTTGAGATATAAAATGCAGAGAGAATATGAACCATTGAAAATAACCTATGCAGAGTTTAGGATCAAGAAATGGATTTGGGTCCAGCTCCTGCAGCCTTTCTCCTTGCTTGCTCACTCCCCATCCCACCTGTATTCCCCTTAGTTTACAATAGCAGATCTCATTTTCAAGGTACCTATCAATACAGGGTTCCCATGAATCTGGTTTAACTACACAGTCATTGTAGTCCCACACATTAGGTCTCCATGGCACACACCAAAACCAGCAGAAGGTGTGGGAGCAGTGTGAAAAGAGGCTTTGATCCCACACACGGGGGTCAACCAGACCAAGCTCAGTATAAACGAATATTTATATTCAGTATAAATATTTATATTCAGTATAAATATTTATATTCAGTATAAATACCAGATTTCCCAGTTTAGCCAGTTAAGGTCACACCATTTCCACCCAGGTCAGACACAGGGACAAAGGAAGTTGTACTTGCTGGTCTCTCCTGGCTTACTAGTTTAGCTCTGCACATTGCATGAGAAATCTTTCCTCAATACTCAGTTCACTTCCAATAATTACAAAAATATGCAGATTAAATGCAAATTTTTATTGAAGAGAGTTATACTCCAAATTCCACGCCTTGCAGAAAGCTCAGCCACAGCCACAATACCAGCACAATTTTGGGTAAGTGAACAGAAGATGTGAAACTGGAAAATGTATGACCATTTTCCCCACATAAACCAAGAAGTCTTGCCTGCCTTATTTCCCAGCTACAATTCTGAATCACCTTCTGTTTGTGACCGCTGCTAAATATACAGTGCTAAATACACTTTTATTTTACCTGTAGGCACCAAATTTTTCAGAAGCCTCACATTACTATTAGCCTGCCAGCAAACCGGGAACATCAGCTCTTTTTAATTAGATTTTCTAACTGTGATGCTCATTCAACAAGGGATAAATTCCCTTTAGTGGAAGTTGCGGAATATGCTTGGACTTGTTAGCTGTGGGGAAGTGAAAATAGTAAATAAAATCTGTCAGGGGAAAGGTAACAGTAGGAATAGGAGAAAATAAGATACCATCATGTCACTACTCAGCCTTGCCAACTGTTACGCTAATCAGGATAGAATTAAAAGCACATTTTCTGCCAAGATGTTTCACAGCCAAACCGGTTAAATACAGATTTTAACAAAATTGAAAGCATATTATACAGAGATTTGTGGTTTCCAGCTCTGTGAGTGAGTGCTGAAAGTGTGATGAAATAACAAAATTGCTGCCTAATAATCTATAGAATAATATTGTCAACTAATGGATTATAATAAAATAAAAGCTATTATTAGGGTAAAACATTATAACAAAAAAAATACAACTTTTATTTGTAGCACCTCCCCCTTAATGGTTTCAAGCATTTTGAAAGGTAATTTAAACAAGTACATTGTGTCCTTATTGAAACTGTTTCATCTCGCTAGCTGCTGAAAATGGCTTTAACCATCTCTCTGAACAAAAGCTCGCTAATAAGACAACAAAAAGCCTACAAAAGCACTGGCTCAGCATCACTGCAGAAAGGCAACTAAAGGCAGCCTGCAAATGGTCTGTTTCTTTTTTCTTGCATGTAATTAGATGAATTAAAAGGACAAAGTAGTTAATGTTACTGTTGTCCAAGGCCTCCGGTTCTTTTCATACCGCCCGCTCTAGACAAGAGCCCGTGGCTCTCGCTCCAGCAATGTGGTGAAGAATGTTGGCAATAAGTAAAATTAACAAGCTTAATCTGTGAAGAATCTGGTCTGAGTCATAGATGAAATGTATCTCTAGCAACGAAAGGCTAGTAATTCCTGGTCTCCTTTTATATGCCTAATAAAACTTACAATAAATTAACTGCATTTTAGTTTGCAGCGCTGGCCCCATTAATCAGAGCCGAGATGTGTAGTCAAGTTACAATAGAAAGAACTCAACTGGGTACATTTCAGTTATGCAATTAGGGCCCATTGGCCTGGCTCTAATTAGGCCAGGGATGTTGATATTTCAAGTACTGTTTTATCATTAGGTTTCATTTCCTTGGAACATCTTCAATGGCCAAGTAGTGAGAAGGGTGGAGGATATTATAAGCACGGGTCATCAGAAAGTCATTAATGGGAGTTAGGAAGGGAAGGGCTGACATTAATACCTCACCCTGTGAAATGTCGAGCTGTCTCTCGGAGACTCTGAGCCCCTCCATCTCACAAAGGAACCAGTGGCACCTGACAGCAGATCAGGCTTCGGGCAAAGGACCTTCCTATGGAGATGATATTGTTTAATTGTTAGCTGCTAGATTGGCATGCCTTGACAACAGGTACAGCAGAGAGTTGATCCTAACACAGAGTTGTTGATTTCTTACCCCCTGATAGCTGCTGGGGTCAAACTCAAAAGGAAACACCTGTTTCTGACCACTAAAGGAGAAAAGTGGAAAAGTTCAAGGCCAGGTTGGATAAGGCTTTGAGCAAGCTGCTCTAGTGGAAGGTGTCCCTGCCCATGGTCGGGGGTTTGGAACTGGATGAGCTTTAAAGATCCCTTCCAACCCAAACCATTCTATGAGGATATGAGGATATGAAGATACTGGGCCTTGAGGCAGGCTCATTAGGGTGATTCTGGTGGTGATGCTTGGTTATCCCCACTTTGTTTCCTCCAGGCATGAGGCTTGTTCTCAGTAATTGGCTCTATCACGGACACTTGAGGATGATGTGCTGGAGAGTGGTTCACCTTCCACCAGCGCCCACAGACCATGAACGTGAAGTTTCCTCTGTTTAGCACAGGTGTGGCTGTGCTCCCTGCATAGACAAATCCAAACAGTGAAGGTCAGATAAAAGCAGAGGGGAAAAAACAAGAGAAGAGCCATTAGTCCTCAGTTGTGCTTTTCTTGCCAAATAATAACTTAAATCCGTAACTCCAAACAATACTTTGCCTGTTCGTAAAATATGACTTTGTTTCATTATGAAAAAAAGAAATTACATAATTAAATTCATTATATCCAATTACTATATGATTCATCTGGCGGCTTAATGAAGCTTCACATGATACTAACAAGATAAAGCAAAAGAATAACATTTCATGAGACTGCAGGCATTCTGTGTACAGCAGACTAGCTGGTTTATGAGCTATATTCAGTGCATTTCCTAATAGTACATATTGTATTAACTTGAGTAGGGAAGAGCAGACTAGCTGGTTTATGAGCTATATTCAGTGCATTTCCTAATAGTACATATTGTATTAAGTCGAGTAGGGAAGTTATTGCTTGGTCCTGTGATATCTCACCCACCTCATTCTGAAAATTTGCTAAAACAAAAAAGTTCAACTTTATATTCTTTCCTATCCATTCCTAGGCCACTCCTCTGGATGTTGCCAAGTTGTATCCCAGAGGACTGTACAATGCAAGAAGCAAGCTTAATAGGATCATAACAAAAAAATCTAGGCAACTTTACAGCTGTCAGAAGGCGACAGGTTTGAGATGTAAAAGAGCTGGTTTGGTTTTGAACCAGTGACCCAGAGGTGAATTACCTCAGTGTCTCCGTTGATAGGTATATAAATATTTTAAATACGATTTTGCAGAAGTGTAAAACTGCCTTTTCTTTCAAAGGACATTATCAGCCTAAAGAAGTCTATCAACTCTGTCCTCCCAATAATTTATGATCGAATAAAAGGCTTCTGTCTTTGGAAAAACTGTCAAAACCCCCGTAGTTTTATCTTTTGGGAGTGGGATCTGTCAATATAGTGAAGTCTTGTCTTTCAAATGTGTGCATAAAACTGTTTGAAATGGTCACAGTTTTGAAATTAGCCACTAACACAGGAAAGGGACAAATTAAAGACATTCAGTCTCCTTTTTCTTCCATGTATGAGTGCCCTTCAGCTTTTCTCATTACCATTTAGTATTTCTGGACAACTATTGATATTCAATGGGAATGTAAATGGGCTTGAAAAATCATAAATTGTAAAAAATAGGGTTTGGAGACATCAGAAAAGTTTGAAGAAAAATGACATTTGCCTGTATGGGAGAACAACAGGAATGATTTCACTCTGTTATTGAAGGGTAAAGCTGATGTCTCTTAAACTAAAGACTTTGATCAGTTACAAGGTGAAATGTCTGATTTCAGCCTTCTCTGCTAAGCAAACCTTGAAGACTCACAAAAAAAAAGAGAGCAATGAGTTTCAGCATAATTAAGAGCCCCAGCTTTATTGCTAGTGGCAGTTTACTCCTGAGAGCAGTCTGTGTTTGTGCTTGCTGGTTACTTTTGGCAAGGGACATGCTCAAAGCCATCGATGAGGGATTTAAAAATCTGTTCTCTAAATCAAAATTTATCAGCCTGTGACACAAAACCTGAAATATTTCCTGTGGCGACGCCTTCATCATCTCCTAATTTCTTTAATTAATGTAAGAAAAACCATATCTGCCTCTGGGCAAGCTTCAGTTTTGGTCATTTGTCTTACCTTCCGTAAGCAGGAATTGCTTAGAAGCATAGGCACGCATGATAGAAAGGACTGCAAGTGCAAAAGGAAGGACTGAAATAAAGCATGATGTGCAGCTGACTGAGCATCTTCAGCTGTATGTTACTTGCTCCAATGGGGAGACTTCATAATTGCCCCCACAGACAGTAAAATACCCCAAATCCCCTCTAACAGAAGTGCTGATGGTGAATAAACCTATCATTGTATCTTAAATCTATCACTTGTATCTGAACTGGGAGCAATGGACCCTTCTGCCAAATTCAGAGACAAGCTCCTAGAGAGACCCTGTTACTTCAGTGAACACCAAAAGGAAGGTGTTCACCCAATATGTGGCTTTATTACCATGTTTTGCCTCTCTCCCTAGTCAGTTCCGGCTGGTTGGGACTCATGGTGGATTTAATGTGTCAAGAAATCCCTATTTGTCCTGCATGTGGAGCAATCCTGTTTATGTGTCTGGAGTTGACCAGCACGTGGCTGGTTCTCTATTGTCATAACTCTTTTCCCAGTCACATCAGAGCAGTTTGCCAGATAATGGTTTACTACAGCATTCTTGCAAATCTGCTCCTTGAAGCTCCTGGAGTCAGAGAGGCTGTTGCTTCCTTTGATTTTTGCTACAGCAAGGGAGTCTGATTTGGTTAAACACATGTGCAATGCATACCGGTGCTAGATCTGGCGACACACAGAGCTGATGGACAGAGTGCGGTCTGGTGTATCTATAGCCATTATAAACATATTATGCATCTCCATTCAAAGTAAGATAACAATATAAATAGTACAGCTCTTTAACCGGTTGCCATGTGTGACAATCACGAATAGCTGCTGGGATACTTTGGGACTTGCTTATGCCTCTTTACAAGGAGCAATCACAGGTACTTCCTATTTCTGGGGCAGAAAAGTGAATCAAGGGAGCTATCAGATAACTGAGGATCCTCCTTGCCTCCCATAGCATCTGCTGCTTACAACCATGTCGTTGTGTAATTGTAAAATGAGTATGGTAAACATGATGCATAATTAAGTAACAAAGTGTGGAGAACCTTTAGAAACTACTAAAGGCACAGAGAGCAGGATGAGATTTTTGCTAGCAGTGAATATCTTTACTAAAAGGTTGTAGTTTCTGGATATTGTTGTTTAACTAAATTATCAATGTGAATGAAATCAGGCTTTGGGGAAACCTCTAATTCATGCAATATATCAGGTGTTATTTAACTGTTGTTTATGCTGGGTAGGAAAAAAAGCAGCACCATCACATTGTTTACCCCTAGGAAATACCCTGATTTTTTTGGTGACTAATCTCTGGTTGTCATGATGAAAAATATGAATAATTTAATGCAAAGCTCCTTAGAAATATGTCTCCTGCATCTACACATATTTTCTGGGTGTTTTGTTTATTTTAAAGAATTTATTGTGGAGAAAGAGTTTGAAATCAACAGGAAATATTACAGTGGTTTTAGTGGGTACATCATTAGATACTAATGCCCACTAAATCAAATATTTAGAAACACCAATAATACTATTATGTGGAAGTAGCTTGAAATAAGCACAGGTGGTAAAGAAACTGGATCCAGACATGGAGCTTCATTTGATATATGTTAAAATCGCATAAGTGTGTACATAAGGATCCTCCTGCAAAAGTTGCCAACTCCTCCCAGTATGATTTCCCAAAATGCTTTGATTTCTGCTGGGGAACCCTCAGTGTGTGCTTCTGGATTAGCTCAAATCACCCAAAGACTTGACAGCACTGTGCTGATGAACACTGGTGGCCAAGTCTGTGAAGGGCAAATCCAAATATCCAGATACAGGTGTGCATTGGAGCTTGCAGTTCTGGCACAGGACAGCACTGATAGGGTACTGAGCTACTCTCTGTTTTCATTTCTTACATGTTGCTTGTGAGATGGTTGCTAATAGGAGGGGATACACTGCAGCAAGTCTCTCTCATCTGTTGATTTGAGACTGCATTTCTCTGGCTTCCCTTCGTATAAACATCTGCAGCTGAAATATCGCTGCTAAAAAAACCCCAGATATATGTATTCTTAGTTTCTTTAGCTGCTTCATTATGTGGAAGAGCTGTGGAAAGACTTACAGCCTCAAGAAGAAAGACAAAGCTGGGAGATAAGAAGAGTGAGATGTGTATTGCACATCAATGGAATGCCCATATTTTTTGCTGGTCAATCCATTAAAAATAAGACTTATTTGTGATAAAAATAGTTCCTGTTTGGCTCTGATATAACTTCAATGACCAATTGCAGCAATTATTTGGAGAGGTTGCTAATCAAAGCTGATGCAAACAAAGACGATGATACTAATTTTCTAGAAACAGGCAGGACCAGTGTGCTCCAAAGCTCATGCCTATCTGACTCTTGCTTTGTATCTCTGGGGCCAGCTTGACATTTATCCCAATTCTCAAAAAAAGGGAGATCTCCACAGAAATGCCATAAAAGGGTCATCATGTAAAAGCAGCATAGCAGAGAACAGAAATACGCTCTCTCCATTGTAGAATGCTTGGTCAACTCTGATTCACAAAAGATGACTCACATCAGCTTCAGCCTATGCCTTCCATGAAAACACATTTCTGCGACCTCTGTTGCACAGCTATCTCTCTTTTGTTGAGAATAATAGAGATTTCGCACAGGGATGGCTTTATCTATGAATCTCAATCAGCCTCAATCTCAAATCTCTTCAAAGTTTGCCAGGTCCCATGGTTTACCAGTATGTACTTCTGGTTTCTCACAGTAATTCTGAAAAGGCTGCCAAAATGATATAATCAGGGTATTTGTCTTTTAAAAGCAGAGTTAATAGCTGCTCTGCAAGGATTCTTTGCACATTTTTTGCCTTGTTGATGGTTCAGCTTCTTCCCTATACCTAGCCTGCTTGAATATCACAGGTGGTGGCAATGGCAAATGTTTACTTGTGCCTTTTTCCAAGTGCAGTATCTGAAACCATAAAATGAGTACAACACAGGGGATCAGATCCCCAGCAATTGTTGATGGCCCAAAGAACTACATCTCTGGCAGCGTTTAAGGCCAGGCTGGATAGTGGCATGGTTTAGTGTGGGGTGTTCCTGCTTATGGCCAGGGGATGGAACAGGATGGTCTTAAGGTCCTTTCCAACCCTAACTATTCTATGATTCTATTCTATGATTCTAGGATTCTTATTAGACAGCTTTCTGTCTTAAGAAACCAACCTGTTCCTAAGCAATTCTTCATCTTTATCACAAGGTCAAATCTCTGAAACAGCTGCCTTCTCTTCTGTCCTTCATGCAATAATGCAAAACAGGCTTTGCAGAACAAATAGCAAGTACCTTGAAGAAAAGCAACAAAAGGAGTTTCATTTCTTCATATATTGCTGCTCTCCACTATGATACATAAGCTGCAGTGAGACTAAAACACAGTTACGGGGGAAGAAAATTACTGCAGAATTGGAAGATGTCCCGGAGGGGATTCTCACACCAAAGCGGATTTATTCCTCCTATAGTGACTGCTACCACTGCACCATTTTTACAGCTCTATGCTAGTTTCCCAGTTGATCTCCACATATTCTGCAATTACATGAAGTAATTGAGCAAAAACTAGACTAGCTATCTTTATTTAAAGAGTACCAGGGAAAGAAAGTATGGCTTAAGTGGCAAGGCAGGGGCAGCAGTTAGGGGTGATTTGCTTGGGAAGTGACTGGGTCAGCATAGTGGTTTCCCTCCCATGGCTTGATTCTTTGCTGCCTTGGAAGGCTTCTGCTCAGGAAACCACTGATTTTGCTAAATCCCAGACTGGTTTAGGTTTGAAGGGACCTTAAAGCTCATCCATTTCCAACCCCTGCCATGGGCAGGGACACCTTCCACTGAAGCAGCTTGCTCCAAGCCCCTGTATCCAACCTGGCCTTGAGCACTGCCAGGGATGGGGCAGCCACAGCTTCTCTGGGCACCCTGTGCCAGTGCCTCAGCACCCTCCTGGTGCAAAATCTTTCCCTAATACCTAATCTAATATCTAAATGTGACAGTATGTTCTGCAGCTCAACTAGAAAAAAAAACCCTGAATTCATCAAGAAAGTTCCTTGTTTAAAGTGAAAAATGAGGTGCAAGTTATTTCAAAAGGTAAAGTTGCATGGGTTAAAAATACATTAGCAAATATGTGCTTAAAAACTCAAATCTGCTTTGGAGAGCAGTTCCAAAGCCACAGACTTATATAGACATATACGTGCTGTTCTCTGCAGCAGTGGACCTCACTAATGAAGGTCTAGATGCTGCAGTCAGTTAGACACAGGCCCAGCTGCAATCACTTCTACTGGGAAAGGCTCCCTCCAACACACCCATGGCAACCAGTTAATGTTAGCCAGAAATCTCCATGGGGAAAGTGAGCTGTTGTTATCTCTGACTTCACCTGCTGCTCTGGTTGAGCTGTTGTCTTCTGTGTGAACCCTTAGTGTTTGTTCAGGATATGAACCAAAAGAGTGGCACTCTGCAATGCATTTGGTCAGCATGCAATAGGGGCCTTGGGGTGGCAATGGGAAGGGGCAGCACGATGGCAGGCAAGCCCCTGTCTAGCAGCACAGCTCAGCTCTTCCTGCTGCAGAAGTTATTGACATCAGAGCATTGACAGAGCATTGACATCAGACACACGTTTTGATGCTTCACTGGGGATAATAGAGTTTTCAGAGATTTGTTGCAATCACCCCACAGCCCTTTGTACCACATGAGGATTTGCCTCTTTGGGACCTTCTTGATGTATACCTAGTATCTTGGAAAATCAGATTTATGTCTCATATGATAGCATCTGTGAAAATTTACCTTTGAAATCAGCAAATAGATTATTATTTGACTGGTAGAATTCAACAGTTCAAAAGGTGGTTTGTTTTTTTCCCCCACAGTTCTTGAAACTTCTCATGCATTTTCACTTACTGTCTTTTATCATTTTGAAATTGAAATGATTGTGCTTTGAGCTAGCATTCACCTCAGCGTAAGGGAACAATCTTTATGATATTCAGTGTCCTGAAATATGAGGATGAATAGTTCAGGTGGTAATAAATTTTACAGCCAGATAACACCATATACATAGAGAACACATATTTGAAAGTAAGGACCAATTAATTTTCGTAGAAAGAATATTTTCCTCATAAAATAACTTCCATCTACTTTGCAGTCCATTGCATTTTAGTAGATCCAATTTATATTTGGAAAGTAAAATTAAATTTTCCTTTCATATGAAATAAAATAAATTTATATTAAAACCATAACACATTAAAATATGCTTTCTCTGAATGTAATTATGCAATGCAAATAAAAAAGCCAGCATCCTTCAGCCTATGAAATTATGTGGGTATTTATTCAATTGCCAAATAAAATCTATTGAGGGAAAAGAGCTGTCTAGCATGTGAATGACATCTGCCATGTTTGCCTTACGAAAAAAGGTCAGTGTATGGCTAATTGTAAGTAGCATTCCAAAATGCATGCTAACAATAATTATACCGGAAGATACATGGGGTTACGTGTTGAAGCAGTTCAAGTGAAGAAGTTTTGGTGCTGCTGGCTCTGTGTTGGGGCTGAAAGCCCACTGGGGCATCTTTCCCTGGGTATACATCAAGATAGTCCCCAGGAGATAAGTCCTCATGTGACTTATGGCTGCCATTACACCTCCCTGTCGACCTAATGTCTTAAACATGATGAACTCTTATCTGGAAGATAATTATCACGATCATCGGAAATATGCTTTAACTTTAGAAAGTATAAATCACTTTAATTTGACAGCTGCAAAAGAAAAGAAGTGTAATGAAGGTCAGGAGCAAAAATTGTAAGAGCTTGATCTGAATTTTAAACCCAAGAATTGAAAAAAATCAGTGTTCAAATATGGGAGAAAACCATGAAAGCAAACACTGTTTTCTTGTAGCATGGATGTTTGTTATAATGCAGATCCTACCTGAGCAAAGTCAGATAGTCAGGTTCCAGCTCTCACTGCTTATTATGGATTTCACCTCAAGCTTTGAAATCCAAGGATAATGTGATTTAAGGGGAAAAACCCTTGTGAACTTGTGCAACTCTGAGTTTGAATCCAGCTTGCCAATACCACCAGGAACTTTGCACTTGTTACCACTGAGGTCAAACACCTGCTTTGAGGTCAAATCTTGATTTAAAGCTCTGTGGTCCTTCTGTCTGTGATTTTAGTTATCAGTTAAAGGCGTTCTGAGTTTAATGTATTCTTTACTTTTATGCATAGACATGGATTTTTGCCAATAAGACTAGCAGTGGAGGGAATAGAAACACAGATGGTGAAGAAACTGGTTTTCAATTAGATCTCTTTATGTTCCTTAAACCAGCTTATGTATTTAAAGGATAAATAAGAACAGGACACTGCATCCAGATGTGAATGCAGGACAAGAGTCACTTGGTGAAGGATTTCTAGAGAAAGTTTTGTTCTAGATGGAAAGTGCCACTTCATTAACCCCAGCTTTTCTTAAATTCAGAAACATGATAAAAAGATGCTCCCGTTATGAACAAGGACAGCAGCAACCCACAAAAGAGACCAAGGGATGCAGAGAGATGCTATGTTATCAGCTGCTCTTATTTGTGCCATAAACATTCTCAAAGGCAGTGGAGGTCTTCTGTAAAGATTTATGGTCTCATACATAAAAAACTGAGGATTGACATTGCTTAAGCTACAAAAATTAAAGCAAACCAAAAATACTATGAGGGTGGTGAGACACTAGAACAGAGAAGCTGTGTCTGCCCCAACCCTGGCAGTGTTCAAGGCCAGGTTGGACACAGGGACTTGGAGCAAAATGGTCTAGTGGAAGGTGTCCCTGCCTGTAACAGGGATTTGGAACTAGATGATCTTTAAGGTCCTTTCCAACCCAAACCATTCTCTGACTATGATCCCATGATTTTATGTGAATCAACCTCCTTACAACACATGGGAGCACCTCACTCATCACGGGCCAGCAGATTAGATCAAGCCTTGGGAAGAAGAGAAGCAGGGTTAAACCTCACTCACACATGCTCACATAAACTCTTCCCAAAGCTGACAGTTTTAATTCAGGCTGAGAGGGTATCCCCCCCTTCCTCCCTCCCCCCTTTATCAGCCTCAGGGATTGCCAGGCAAAATTTGCCCACGATCTCTTTTTGGACACGTAATAGCTGTTTGCCAACTCCTGGCTCACACTATCTGTAAACTGTGGATTTCCTCTCTCTTTTGTTAGACGCTGGTTCAAATGGCAAGGTTGATCAGAGCGGTAAACAGATGAGGTATTATATACTTGTTCCTGTGCCAGCAGCACATAATTCAGGCTGGACAGACTGCAGCAATTATGATGCATTTTTCATTCAGTCCGATGAATCAATCACTTCCTTCACTTGTGTGTGAACAAGAAGTAACAAAACAAACCCACAAAAATTAACAAATCAAATCCGAATAGTTGCTTTTTGGGCAAAAACCAGGGACGCAGTTTGTTTTTTAAGACCAACATTTACATGAAATTATCTTCTTGTGCAATTAGCAGCCCCTGGTTAATAACCATTCTGCAAATACCTGTGTATCTATGGAAATGAACAGGTGAATCATTATCATTTAGCACTTATAGGATAATAACAGGATGTAAAAACTATCAAAAATAGGAATACTTGAAAATCTACCGGAAAGTGGCACCTCCAGAATAAGATGAATGTGAAAAATTGAAACATGGGAAGAGAAGAAGTTTTAAACATGTGAAACACCAGAGTCTCTGCAGTCCGGTTCACACTTGAAACAAGCTGATGGTCTCGATGCTGTATGCTCATGCAGTATCAAGTTGCTTGTGCCTACAAAGGGAAGCACTAAGTAAAAAATAAGGAAGACAAAATTGGAAGGAAAGGGATATGATTATGCCTGGTTATAGGCCTGCAGAACTCTGCACACACTCTTGGCACAGTGTGCACCATCTTCTGCTCAAATCCACCTGGGATCACTCCCAAGACCCAAGTGGAGCTAAGAGGTTTTCTAACCTGAGCATATGTATCTTGCACAGCGTCATAAAAGTAAACTGTGAGCAAACCCCATTCCTCCTGCATCCCATGTTCTTGTTGTCACTGTAAGATTTTTCCCACCTTTTCCAGGAGGAAAGAAATGAGCCAAAAAAATGATAGAGCTAATTTCAGAAATAACTCCAATTTAGACTTAAAACCTCAGGAGCCATAATGGGGCTGCATTATGAATATGATTGTCTGAAGTTAACGCTCTCTTTTTATTCATTTGTCTAGCAATTTATTTGTTAAAAGTAAGCAAACTGAAATGAGCAGGCAGTCAGCTGCCCTGACACAGTATTTTACCCAAGGGTATTCTCCAGGAACGGAGGCAGACTATTTCAGCCATACAATGTAATATTTATACCTCCATCATGAGAAGAACTCATGACCTTACTCCTAGATGTAATGAAAAGGTATATATTAAAAAAATAACCCTCTCTTTATGATGAAAGACGTTGCAATACCCCAAACTCTAATACAAGTGGACAGAGATATTTTGAAGCGTTGCAGGAGGGATTCCTTTGGAGAAATTACCTGGATGTTCAAGTGAGCACCTGTACAAAGCAGTGTTTGGGAGAGTTTGCTTACATTTGGAGAGCTGTGAACTCACCTTTTCTATGCACCTACGATGAGCTGTATCAGCCAGGCCCTTTTTTACACAGACCCTTGCTTTTTGTATAATCTGTGGGCAGACAAAAGTAGTCATTGCTGAGAAGCAACACTTCTTCCTCAAATCCAACCCAGCTGCAGAGGGAAATACCTCGTGGCTTCAGTGGCCTCTTATGCAGGGCAATTAATCAGGAGCAACTAGACAAATGGAGCAGTTTGTGGGCAGTCCAAAAGATGAGGAAAAATCAGATATGGCATTTTCTCTTGGGAAGAGCTTTTTGAGGGCTGCCTCTCTTGCTGCTGTAGTGGCAAGATGGGATGGAATCCCTGCCAGGGTGCTACAAACATCAGGGGCTTTTTTAATTGTCCTGGGTAAGAATAAATCATCTAAGGCTTTTCATTCATTGGAATAGACATTATGCAGGTGCTGACTTGTAGTAATACCCTGCAGAAGATAGTACCGTATCTGTTACCATTGCACTAGTAATTTAACTTACTCCTCTTGTAACAGGCAACATTTTGCTCTCACTTCCCCCCTGTGTTAATTCAGTAGGGTTTCTCCTCGCCGACATGGTAATAACTCGAAACAGAATTTGTCCCAGTATGCATGTGCCTGTAAATGGTCTGACGGCAATGGGCAAGCACCGACCCCAAGCCAGAGGTGTGTGAAAGTCTCTGCTGGAATGAAAAAAACCAGCCCTTTGGAAATAATAATAATATGGGCACAAAACAGAGGAGGATTTTGGTAATATGCTGAGACTGTGCTGTGCTGCTTCCTTCATCCCTGTGCACAGCGCAGAGCTCACAGCACCTCTTTTAGGATAAAAGACACACAATAAGATGAAAGACAGTCTGTGCCGGTGTTTCTCCTTGCTGGAGTCATGACCACTGAAAAGAGAATATTGTTCCTGTAACAAAGGTGGATATTGTGAACCCCAAGCAGATGATGATGAACATTGGCAACAGACTTCCTGTATCAGCAAGCAGGAAGGCTAAATTATACCAGGGAAAAATTAGGATTAAAATAACTGTACGATTAATTTCCTATTTTACCCAGAATAAATAAAGCTCTAGCTCTGTAACTCTTGTTATAATAGCTGGGCTGATATGCTGGTATCTGCTAAACATATTTAGTTTTATTGTTTTGTCAAAATATTAAGAATATCAATATATCTCCATAATTCAGTGTTATACAAAGAAGCATTTTTGTGCCATATATAGCAAAGATTGTATTATACTTTTGAGATCATAGGTAATGATGACAAAGTGATCTGTGTTCAATTTCAGCATTAATGTCTGGTTTGAACAAAGCCTGAAATATGGTCTGGGAGCTAAGAGGCTTTAATATTAAGATCTTTAACTGTAATTTATGTGACAGAAGATAGGGTTTAGCATAATAAAATGTAATGGGCTCCTCGAATGAAGAGGACTAAGAGACAATTGAAAACAAGGTAAAAATGGTAAATTATAAATAACAGTAAATTTACCTTTATGTTGTTACTTCATTTATTTTTGATTTGTTAGACAGGCTCTGTAATTTTTCATTTTGCTGCATTTGGAACCAGGCATTTCTGCACCTCAGAAATAAAGGGTTGAAGGCACAGCAATGCTATCGGGCCACTCTTAGGAAAGCTGTATTAAGGCTCCAAATAGAAACCCTATTTTAATTCAGAGATTGTAGTTTACCTGTAAAAAATTCAGCCTGAGTTGAATTTCAACACAAAAATACGTGGGGAGCAGATGCATTTGCTTGTTTTATTTTCAGAATCAGTTTGGCTCTTTTTAAGTGTAAAAACTGAAGAACATCTGTAACATTTTTCAATATTTGTTGGAAATCTGTCTGTTGAAAGGGAAATAACTTTAAGAATGAGCTGGCCTTTTTCACAAAGTATATTTTGCAAAGTGTTTGCAGCTGGTGACAACTGACTGAGCCTTTTCCCCATTACAACTGAGATTCTGCACAGGTAGCACACCAGAATGAAAAGCAGGCCATAAGAATTCATCTGAAATCTCATGAAAGTGGAATGGAAACCTCTCCACTTCTTTAAAGGTCTTTGGACCAGGCCCTAGTGAGCCTGCAGTGTGGAAGACATCAAGTATATCAAGGAAAAAATCTGATCTATTTTGCTTTTTTTGTGCTTTTCCAGCTCTAGGTCTTACACCAGCTTAGCATCCTTTATGTTGTTATTTGGTTTCGGAGTGGGGATGGCTAAAATGGCAGCTTGTTCTTGCGATCTGCTTTGCAGACGAGCAGTTTCACTCTCTTCATGCCTCTTTTGTTATGGTAGTTCATTAATAGTTTATTATTTGAAGGCTCTGGAAATTAAAATAATTCCCCCCCTCCAGATTAGTGTCTAATTCCTACCTTGCCTGAGATTCAGCTCTTGTTTTAGGTCCATAGCACTGGGGTTTCTCTCCCACAGGAAAGTGTGCAGAGCCTCGATACATCCTTTTGCAAGGCCTCTCATCTTTTTTATTAATTAATTTTGTATTACTGATATATGTGAAAACTGCTCATACTTCTCATGGTCAAAACCAGAGGCTTGTTTAAGTGGCAAAGAATTAGGATTTCTCTTTTCCTCATGTCTTAGTATTTTGGCTCATTTGACCCTGGTCTGGTCCAAAATTGGCGATAAGGAGGAATGAGGCTGTATGTGTGCAGTACTTGTAAAGGAATATGGCATTTATTAAAGGTAGGTGTTATTTCAATGGTTACATTCCATAAAAACTCCCATGGGAAAGTACAAATCTTGCAGGAATTGAGTTTTCTTTCCTTTATACAACAGAATGTTGCAGCAGAAGGATCAGCAGAATAACAGGACGTAAAATAGGAAGGCAAAGCAGAACCTTGTGTTAAAGAATTAAAGAAGGCAATGACACAATAAGTCATAGCCTTGGGACAGGATACTACTCCTCCAGGTCTCAAACAAATACAAACAGAAGTGATGATTCCTCCATCACACACCGCTGAGGGAACGGCTTTGGTCATTCTCATGTGCATGAAGAAGGCAAAGCTCAGGGTACTTCCACCCCTACCTTCTATGATACAAATTACTCTATATATGCCCAGTATAGGCCAATGACCTAATAATATCCTTTTGTATATATCTGGCCTGATCTATAGGCCATTGATATAATTGAAAAGCCTCCTATTGTCTTCTATAGAAACTGGGCTGGTTTTTCCCAGAAGCAGAAATCATGTCTGAGATGAGGTTAAAGAGAAGGTCTATGGCATTTCAAAGAAGTAACCCTGATGAAATATAAATTAAATACAAGGTTTTAATAATAATTAACAAACCATGCTGTGAATGCCTTATAAATGACTGATACATAATGAATGAATCATACAAATATATTCGTTAGCTAAAATTATCACAAATAATAATTACATTTTCTGAAAAATGTATGAAGGGAAACTCCTGTTCTCAGATGTATTTGTGCAGCTTTTGCTGACTTCAATGCAAACCCACATGTGTACTCAAGGCTACGATGTGGCCTTGGGTGTGTGTGTACTATTACATTAATAATGCTGGGAAGGGAGTTCCATGCTCTAAGAAGTATATAAATTCATCCTGCTGTATTTCTTATTTAGAAACCATGCTGTGTGCTAAATGAAATTGTGTAGCCCAAGGAATCTTTGCTGCAGCCCTGCATTCTGCATAAGTGAAAACTGCTCCTATAGGAAACATGATTTATGAGGAAAAGTTGTCTTTGTTTTGGTTCAGTTTTCTTAGACTTCAGCTGTCCACTTATGTAGGCACATAGCATCCATGTTCACACTGTTTAGGCAAGTGTTGGATTAAATTTGCTTTTGAAGTGAATGAGAACTTTGTTTAGCAATGCACTGACTTCTGTTGGCTGCAGAGACCCAAAGGCTGACCACAGGGATGATCAGCTCTTCAGCAGCTTGTTCTGGGCATGGCTTCCAGGTGGTTCAGAGAGGGAATGAATAGTAAAAGAGCTTGTTTGGTATTTCATGATATAACAGGATGTTTCTGAATTTGGGATATTGTGTAAAACTGAGGTCTTGGCCAGGGAATGTGCATAGGGGCTGATGCCAATCTGAAGGACATCTGACCAAGCTGATTTTCAGGTTAAATAAAGAAAAAACTCTATAAATTGAACTAAATTCTCAAAAACTTAGATGCACCAACTGCCATCATGGTTTTCTGCCAGTTGTTGATGATCCTTACCTTTCTGCAATGGCAGTATCTGTGTGATCAAGGTACCTGTCACCTGAGCGCTGAATTTCCTCCAACTCCTTTTGAGAGATTATTCTCCTAGGCATGTCTACAAAGAGGGTGAGTTCCCTCCGTGGGAGAACCTGCAGCATCAGATAGGCATGTACCGTTCAAAAGTGAAGCAGGAATAGGCAGACCTGGAGTGGAGATCAAAGGTTATCAACAGCAAAGAGCTTTAATGAAGATTGCAGAGGAGAAAAGTAAGGGCTGATTTCAGGACATGGCCATTGTATTCAGTTCCAGCTACAAAACAGGGGAATTTGAGGATCAGATATGCAAGCACAGGTGGTGGAGGGCTGTAGCAACAAAGTCAAAGAGTTTGAAAGAAATCCAAGTTCTTTTTCAAAACAAAATACTTATAATTTATTCACTTGGGAAATGATATTCCTTTCCTGTCTTATCAACTGATCGCATTCCTGCTCCTGTGAAATCTGACCCTTAGGTAGAACACATAAGCAAATGCAGAGGGAAGAAATTTGCCTTTCTTACCTAAAATGGGAGATGAGCATTCCCGGTGCCATAGCTAAATTATCCCGCAGGCCATGGAGTGACATGAGAAATATCCACAGACCATTTCTCTGCAAGACATGTAAAGCACACACAATGTATTTCTTCAGATAGTTTCAGCATATTGCTGAGACAATTAACACCGCGGATTAATAAGAATGTTTTAAATGCAATAACACGTGTCTTTAAAACAAACATGCTTGCTGTATTAATTGCAGAAATTTGCCATGACACATCCTTAAGTGGCTCCGGAGTAACAGGTTTTAGGATTTGATTACAGCACCATCTACTGGGTATTGAACTTCCCATTTCCCCAAACCCTTCCTGATATCTCTATGGCAGCTAAAGAGGGTCACTTTCAGAAGATGATTCCAGGAAAGAAAAAGTCATTTCATTAGTGTCTAAACTCGAAGGCTCTTGAAATCAGTGCGAAGATTCATTAACTTCAGTGGGATTCGGCTCTTTCCGGTGATGCTCAGATAGACTCATATTTCTATTACCGGCTTGGACTCAGTGATGAAAAACAGATCTGAAGAGTGAGACAGCATGGCTGCTGCAGTAAATTTCATATAATTATAACAGGGATCATCAATTTAACTAATAAGTACATTATGGCACTGAATGGGTGTGCCTAGACAGGTAGGAGTGTGCAAACAAATGTGATGTCCTCAGGCAAAACAACCGAATGGCAGCAGAAAGCGCTGAATTAATTCAAAGAAAGAAATTTTACTTAAGGGATTAATCAGTTAGACTCAACTCATGCCATGTAATAGGAATCCCTTGCAAAAAAATTGATTTCCTCCCGGAGTGGAGATATGTTTAAAAGCTGATTAGTGGGAGAATGTTTTGAATATTTTCATTCCCCAATGATTGTTCATTCTGCACATAATCCGGGCTCCCACTGACTTTTACACCACTGTGTTCTGGACATATCCCTGCTAACATCTGAGTAGTGCTGCTTGCCATCTGTTAGTACCATGATCCTTAAGTGGCTGCCTGCTCAAGTAAGGCACTGTTCAGCACAAGCCAGTAATGCAAAATCTTTGATAGTGGGCAGTGCTCTTATTTTTGTGCCCATAAATGGATTTCTTGTACCCTTTATCTGAGGAATTTTGGGGAAGGACTGCCATATAGCTGTTACTAACAGCATGGCCAAAGCAGGAGCTGGCTCAAGAAGCTCCCTTCCTGATGGAGTCCTGGTCCTTAGGACAAAATCTGTGGTTTGGAGCACCTGGATGGCAGGTCTGACAGCCCCAGCCCTGTGGTGCTCCCCAGAAAGGACCTCACAGCCCTTCTTCTCTCTATTCCCATTTACTATTACATAGAGAGAGTGGCAACAGTATTGTTCTGTGATGTGATGGATGAATGAGTAAAAACATTTCCCCTCCTGACTGACCTTGTTTTCCATCACTTCTAGTTATGTACCAGCTCTAAACTGGCTGAGGAACCATATGAACAAAACCCAGAATATGGTGTGAGGCCAGAGTGGAAGACTCATTTGTCTTTTCCATATACTAACACTTGATGAATTCTTCCTTTATATATTCTGTGTTGTTGGAAGAAAAAATTACACTTTCCAATAGAAAAAAAAAAAACCCACACATTAAAATAGGAATCTAATGAATAAGAATTTGCAATCACCCTGATGTGGGGAAGTGAGGCAGCCAAAAAATACTATCCAGGTAAGGAAACACAATGAAGTAGACGGCCAAGCTTCATGTGATTGATAGGAATGAGCTCTCACTGCTATGTCTTCATATGTGTGGTTACTTTTGATCATTTTGGAATATCAGGAGTAGGTCTCCCAGTTGTCTGAACTGAAGACAACCAATAATGGTGGCCTAAACAGCCTTATTCAGCATTATCACCTTTTCCTTAGCCTGTTTAGGGCTGATACTGGGTGAAAGCTAAAAGTGCTATAAGGCATCCTTATTTTGCACTGAATCCAATCACACAAGCCTTGCAATAAGATTATGGAATGCCTCTGTTGTTATCTGTGTGCACTCCTGGAAAACCATCCAAGTGGCCTCCTTTGACTGAAAGGCTTCAACGTGTTTGAAAGCTGTTGTGTGTTTCTGCTTGATCCATTGAATTTCTGTATTTTCACTGCTGGTGAAGACCCCATGTGAAAGGTTATTTTTTTGCATAACATAACCTAATAGTTGATGTAGGCTGGTTTTAGTGTAAATAAAGAGGAATCCAGCCTCCAACCAAGACTTTTTTTGTAGTTGTGCTCATGAGAGAAAAGCTGAGGTCAAGCATCAATTTTTGAAGATGCTTGCATGAAAATTCTTGATGTATTCCAGTGAAAAACATTTTGTATTTGTACAATGATAACTATGGCAGTTGGAGAAAGCTATTTATTGTTGAAGTTTTATTGTCTGAATAGCATTAATTTTATCTTTGTTTTATTAGAAAGGTTTTTTTTCCCCCATACACATGGTTGGTAGCGGTTTGTACTGGATAGGCAGTGGCAATGCAAAGCTTTGATTTGGTGAAGTAAATTGTGTAAATTTGTTCTTATAGTCAATATCAGTGTATTTTGTTACTAGATCCCTGGTATCAGCTAGGGACTGAATGCTCTATTGCAGGATCCTTTTGAAGCAGATCTGTTCCAAAAAGCTTTTGAACCATTTTTAATGTATATTGTTAATTCTCATTTATCATAGAATCATAGAATCATAGAATAGTTAGGGCTGGAAAGGACCTTAAGATATCCAGTTCCAACCCCCCTGCCACAAGCAGGGACACCTCACACTAAGCCATGACACCCAAGGCTTCGTCTAACCTGGCCTTGAACACTGCCAGGGATGGAGCACTCACAACTTCCTTGGGCAACCCATTCCAGCACCTCAGCACCCTCACAGGAAAGAATTTCTTCCTTATATCCAATCTAAACCTGAGTGAAAGCAGAGCATTCACTTGTCAAAAAGGTATGTTACATTTAGATGTTCCTTGCTTTTTGGTAGTCTACTGTGACAGACATCTAAGTATTCCAGTCACCCTTCCCACCAGGAGAAGCACATGACAAACGTGTGACTGAAGTGAGTTGATGTTGACTGCCATGCAATGGAAGGGACATGTGAGTGGTGGTGGGGATGTTTGTGCTGGGCTTTCCCCCATTGCAGGGAACAGTTGCAAAGACAAAGGCGGGATACATATGGCTAATGTCAAGGGGAGAGAGAAACCACTGACGTCACTCAAATGGGAATACTAAAGAAGGGCACATCAATCAGGTCATGGTAATTAAGTGAGGACTGTAGGAGGTTTTGTCTGTTGGACTGTTGACCTATCTATCTATCTATCTATCTATCTATCATCTATCTATTTATCTATCTATCATCTATCTATCATCTATCTATCTAACCTACCTACTTACCTACCTACCTACCTAGCTACTTATAATGTGTATAGGTTGGTGGAGAGCAAAGGGATGATGGTGATTGTGTTGATGAGGATAGTAGCTGTGGTGACGAATGGTGATTCAGTCCTCTAGTAAGACTACATTTTGTAATCTCACTAGACAGGGACTTCACACTTCTTTTCAGGATTATTGTGTCCCAGATAACACCTTGCAATAGATCCTTTCTGAAAGATATTATAACACCTTTTTTCACACCAAAACCAGTGGAGGAATGGGGCTACTTGATGAAATAACCAGTTTAGTTCACTGGTGGTAGAACATTTAAACCCTGAGTCTCCAAAGCAGATCATCAACATTTGCTCGAAGCAAGTGGCCTTGCCTGTGCCTTCTGAGAGGTACATAACAGTGATGGTTGATCCCAGGCAATCTGATGAAAAATATTCAGGGCTGTAGGAAGATGAAATGCCTCCTTCCGTATGTATGAGTTTTACTAGGCTAGTAATCCACAGTTTAAAGAACTTTTCTTAAATTTAATAAAGAGGTTATTTTAAACTTAGATCTGCAAAACACTCATACCTCCAGCACATTGCCTCAGTGAAATATCCCTCTACATGAAAATATAGACAGTTAGTTTTTTCTTCCAAAGTGAAACACTGCAAGGTCTTTCATTACTGGTTTATTATGCTTTCTGTATCTTTGCTCATTTTTCACCAGTATTGCATTAAGTATTGATATTGATTTCTTGTAAATGGTACTGAAATGGATGGCTCACAGTTTTTGTTATTGTTCTGTAGCACTTGTATGTAATTTATTATAGCTGCAATGGAACCTGCCCCTTGCTGCCAGGGTTTAAATTAAATGTGCCATGTTTTGGCCCCTTGTAGTCACATACATTTCTCATTCTAGATCTAAAAGTGTGGTGTATAAAGTTACTTTTTTAATTACTTTCTTGATATTGTTTCTAAAGAAATATTTCAATAATTTTGGTAATTAATATGCAATATATTAGCTGAATTCATGGTATTTTCCTCTTCCGTTACAGAGAAAAATTGCTGCCTTGTGAAAGTAACATGGAGTAACTGGTAGTTGTGCCTGGCTTTTGTCTTTCTGAGAGAAAAAGGGCAAATCAGCTCCCAACATTTTCATTGCGTGGTGGATCTAAGGCTTTACTTACCCATGGACTCCCAAAAAGGTCATAATGGAAGAAAAGATTTACTGTTGACACTGGGGAGGGAGAGCCTGACTGGAAGAACATTTCTCTGGACAACACTTTAATGCACTGGACTTACTTTTGGCACAAAACCTGACTCAGAACCATTGATTAACTTGATTTTCTGAGAATAAAGCTATAGCAGTGACAAAGCTGAAGTAAAGCAAAGAAACTCCCCAGTGAAATATCTCTGTAGATGTGGTTCCTTCATGTAGGGTTTGTAGAGAAGATAATATTGATTGAGAGAACACTAGTGGTTTTAAAGAAAAAGCCCCTGATCAATAGGACAGTATCAACAACATTGGTATTGAAAGAGATTTATTATATATTTCCCAGGTTTATTTGCTGCCATTTTTAATAGAAATAAACTTTGCTGCTCTGCCAGGTAGTGAGCATTTTTTCACTCTGCCCATGAACAGTATTTTGCCCTGGGATTTTGAAAGGATTGGGATGTAGGAAGGAGAGATGTTTGGTGCTTCATCCAGCAGTTCCTGTGTTTTCTCTTCTTGCTGTGTTTTTGCAGGTACATCTCCAGCTCTGGACTTATGGATGTTCCTGGGCCATTAGTGAAATTGTATTGGTGTTAAGTTCTTTACTTCTAAGTTATTTTAGACATCATTTTAAATCCAACTTGGAGCTTTTCACACAAGATTAACCTTCACAAAAAGTCTTAGTTCCAGTTCAGTGAATAAATCCGAGCTCTTCTTGGGCTTTTCCTCCCCTTGACTTTGGGCAACATCCCTTATTCTTCCCATGACAGCTCTAAATACGTTCTGTCGCACTCAATTCTCTCTGTTCATCCCACAAAGTTGATGGGCTCATCCCACAGAGTTGATGGGCTCATCCCAAATAGTTGATGGACTCATCCCCTAGGCTTTTGTAAATGAGGCCTTTGAAGCAAGCCAGGAGTATTTTCACAACAAGTGAGCTTGCAGGCACATTTCAAATATCCAACGCTTCTGCAACGAAGTGGCTGAAGTCACTGTTTTTAGGGCTGGTGTGAACACAAAGCACCGCACAGCCATAAATCTCAGGCAACACAAGGTTTCAGCAAGGCAGCAACTTGCTGCTCCACCGCTATGTGTGTATTGGGAAGGATCTCTATTTGTGAAATGGCATTGCATTTACCAAAAAAGCATCTTTAAAGCATGTTAGGTAGCTCTGTAGTTTACTGATTCAGCCGTGTTATGGCCAGATCCTTCACCCTTTTGCTGGTAAACAGATCTATAGGACAAGTTCTCAGCTGCATGAACGAGGGGCTATTTTGGTGTCTTTGGTCCAACACCACTTGACTGAGCAGTAATCAAATGAGAATTGTAGTTTGGCAGCCTCCTGCTGCCAGAGAAGATGGTGAAAGGGAGAAGGAAATTGGGGCAGGGAAAGCAGCAACTTCTCTGGATGCCAGGGAGATGCTGGAATATCACCTCAGCCTGCTCCAATGCTGGCCTGAAAGTGGCAAAGCCTGGCAAGAATTTGAGATTTCCCTTTCAGAGGAAGTGAGTGGGAATAGGTCAGGATATTGTGCAGGTGCTGCAGAGCCAGAAGTGGGCTGCACTCCAGTGGAGACAGAGAGCAGCTCTGTTTGCTGTCAAGGGTAGGTGCATCACTGATACGAATGTGCCTTGAGCTTGAGTATTTTCATAGAGCTATTCATGACCTTAAAAGCATCTTTGGGATGAGTCAAGCAGAGCAAGTCCTTGGGTTTGATACACAAGCCTGGTCTGAAGCAGGGCTGAGCTTCTAGGCTGGGAAAGGAGAGCAGGAAGGACATTTAACTTCCACAAGATACCACAACATATTTAGAACTGTGAAACAGAGGGAGGATGACAAGGTGAGTACTGCCAGTTAAAAAAGGAACATGGAATTGTATA
Organism: Agapornis roseicollis; assembly: GCA_002631895.1. Taxonomy (NCBI): domain Eukaryota; kingdom Metazoa; phylum Chordata; class Aves; order Psittaciformes; family Psittacidae; genus Agapornis; species Agapornis roseicollis. Next base: position 93,891 of record NDXB01014562.1, read on the forward strand.
CATTTGTGAAATCCCTCACTGGTGCATCAGTAAAGTGACTTGTTTTCATCCGGGAAATCCTTACCTCTGCAACAGCCTAAGAGTTTGTATAATGTATATCTGTTAGGTGCCACATTGTGTACGGTGCTTTTTGCCATAAACTGCTGTCCTCTTGTAGTTAATCTTGAACCACCAAAATCCTGGGCATGGGTGATTTAACCCCCCTGTGGGGTGGGCATGGAGTGTGTGCAGCTTCCCAGCAGTTCAGTGCTGTACAAACAGAATATGAGTCTTGAATATCCTTGAATGGTTTGGGGAATGACCACACAATGGTTTAGGGAATTTTGCCACATTTGCATGCTTTTCATTTTCTCAGCCTTTCATGGTATTAAAACATATTTATGTGCAAAAAGAGAGACAGAACCTGATTAAGGAAGAAGCAAAACTTAGAGCAGGGATATTGCCTGGTTTCTTCAGCAGTGTAGCTGAACAATTGCATTTACAAGGAAAACCTCCCCATCAGGGAGCTGGTCCTGCACTTTCTTTGACTCTTGGCAGTTTGTTATTCACATTTCAACAACCATAAGTGCTAAGGGACACAGCAAGGTAGGCAACATAACCTACATTAATAGCTGGGAAATTCATCTCTTAGCAAATTTCCATTTCTGAAGAGCTCTCTGGAGCATTTACTGTGATGCGAAATAACTGGTGTGGTGGTGCACAGGAGGCAGCTGAGCTCCAAAGAGCATTGTGCAGAATGGGACAATGCAGGGAAGAGCAATGGGGTGAAACTGGGCAAGGCAAACACTGGACCAAATAGCATGAAAAATCTCTTGGTTCTCCCAAGGACCCATGTGTGTTCTGCAATCTCAGCTACTGGATGGTTGAAGACCAGACTGAGAGGCATGAAATTCCTTCACCTTTCAAGGAAAATTAGGAGCTGAAGACAGATGACTATTGATGGCCTATTTTAATGCAGATGATTGCATTGTTTTGCATAGATATACTCTTAAGAAATCAGATGCTACAGTATTTGCAAATGCTACGTATTTTTTCAGTCTTACTATAGGATGGTGTGCATTTTTAGGAGCAGGACCGTTCTCTGGAGAATGCTGCTGTACCCCAAAGCACCTTGAAACTGAGTTGTCTCCTGGGATGTGACCCCTATGCTGTTTGTGGAGCCGTTCACACCTCTCAAGATGTTCTCTCCAGAGCGCTTGTATAACACAGTTAACTTTCTGCATGTTTTGATTCTCAGCTGTTATATTAAAAAGTGTATTAGAAATGTTTAAAGACATTCAGAAAAATCCTTGTCATGATGAAACAGGATGAATCTCAGAAAGATGCACTTTTAAATAGGTATTAGGTCATACGAAGCCTTAACTTCTCCTGAGTTCTCCTTCTCCACAGATAAAGGCAACTTCACAAATGTGTCATCTACATTTAGTTTTCCCCTTAAAAGGTCTGAAAACATCAAGGAGAATCAATTACTGGACAAACTGGAAGCAATGCAGGGCAAGGTTTGGTTTGCTTTGTTTTTGCTAAGGCCACATCAATGAAATCATGGCCTCCAGATCTGAAAGCTGGAAGGTGCTGTCATGATACGTGATGAAGAAAGTGTTTGAAATGCAAATGTATTTTAGGAGGAGAAGGGATGCATTGTTTCAGGAGTGAATATGGCCTTGAACATTTGCAGGGATAGGGAAATGTTCTAGGCCAGATTGGATGGGGCTTTGAGCAACCTGGTCTAGTGGAAGGTATCCCTGCCTGTGTCAGGGGTTGGAACTGGGTGACCTTTAAGGTCCCTTCCAACCCAAACCCACCTCGAACACTGATTCTATGATATGGATATCTGACTCCCTCATCTTTCCCCCCACCCATCTCTTTCTTGTTTTGCTGTAATTGAAACCCTGTTTTAAATAGCACAATTGAGTGTAATGTAGCAAATAGTGTGCCAGAAGTTCTTTGCTTGATAATCACACAAATGGTTTCTGCTGGGCCTTAGACCCTGGTTGTCAAATCACAGGCTGTATCATGGGACATCTACAAACCCCCTTCGGTCTCTAGCCTGTGATTCATTTCAGCCACTATAATCACACTGAGCTTTTTGCTACGCTTAACCATATTTGTATGGAGCTTTGCATTGCAGGGAGAAAATGGATTTATTAGGAAGATAAAGACGAAATAGTCATTTCCTTGAATTTTTTTCCCCCAAAAGGCAAATTAACAACCCAGATGGCTTAGTTTCCCCATCAGAAGGAATTGCTTGTGTTATTTTTGCTTTATGTTAGTTTGTTCAAGTCCCCTGAGAGCAACAGGTCCAGAATCCAGAGCTCATATTGCAACAGCAATGATGTGCTTTGCAGCAGCACGGTGGAAAACCTGAGCATCAGAGGTGTTAATCTGATCTATCAGTATTGGTGTCCCACACCTCAGCCCCAGTGCAGGAAATTAAAGAATGAGATCTGCAAGGGAACTATTTCATAATGCTTTAAACAAATGAACTTCTTAACATTTTATGATCTCTGGAAGATTGTTTTGTTGGTAGCAATACTGCCTGCAGTGTGAAGCACTTGCTGGAAAAATCAGTGCTGTGGCAGTCGTGTCAGCTACAGCCCAGAGAAACTACACTGAGGACACTTACTTGAGCTTTACCATTACCGGGTAAATTACTCAATCATCGTCAATTTTCATTTGGGCTGAGTTTTGCAGGAAGAGCTGGCCTAAAGCTAGGACTGCAGCTTGCTTTATATGGAAAAATCACCCGCTTCACCCAGTCCCTCTCCCAGATGCTACCAGGAGCATTTCGTTGATGTGGGTAGTTCACGAATCAAGTGACCTCCCACATTTTCTCCCCTGCTTGGTTCAGAAGGGTTTGCCATGATACACGACCATTAAAGCTTTTTGCTGGTTTATGCTATTTAGAATCTCTTCCCAACCTTTTATGCTCTCCAGGAAATTCCAATTCACTTTACTGCCCCTTTGCCGTCCTCTGAACCGCAGAGGGGTAGAGGGAGGCATCAGCAGGCTGCAGCACTCTTCAGGAGCACCATATCATGCCTGAAGAGAAATAAATGCAGCCTGTGCTCAGCGAAAGGCTCTGGCAAAGCTTCAGCCTAACGCCTCCTGTTAATTTCAGAGTCCCCTCAAGAGAAAAAAGGCATATAAAAAGGAAGCGGAAATTCCTGAAGGATAACGGTAATGTACCCTATCCACAAATTACCAGCAGACCTTTACAGTAGCTTATCGCATATAAAAAGCTTCCAGAGTAGTCATTACAGTCATTGAGCTGATGGTAGTTTTATGACTTTAACTCACCATAAGGCAAGGCAGTGGTAGCCTGATGCAAAACCTCTTTGAAGGGGCCAGCAGGTAGCTCAACCACAGTGGGCATCCTTGGGCCTCCTGATCCAGCACTGTCACCCACCAGCTGCTGGGCTGGAGAAGGATGAGGGGATGGAGCTAGAAACCCCCAGCCATCCATGGGTGGAGAGCTGCAAGGGACTTGGAGACTGCTTGCTTGAACCTTTCCTCTCTGGAGAAGGCTGAAAGCTGCCATCAGCCTGACTTTGCAGAGAGGGTGCAGATGAGCTCTGCCAGGGTTTGCGTCCCAAAGGTGCAAGGAAATACATCCTTCCTCCCATGTTTCATCACACCCCTTTGGCACCAGCTTCCTCCTCTCCTTCACTTTCCCACAGGCAAAATTCCCAAATCCAGGCGAGGTCTCTCCTAAGCAGAGTGCTTTTTGTTATGATTGCAAATGATTTCATTTGGATAGTGAAAAAAACATCAGGCTGTGCCCAGCAGTCTTCTACATGTGGTCAAACTGTCCCCCCAGGTCAGAAATGGTTGCTCTACCTACAATAGCACATAGAGACACTTAGATGTGCATGACCAGCTGATTTTTTGAAACCTGCCTGTAATAGATAGGATGCTTTTTCAGGTGTCTCATGGCTAGTGGTTTTCTTATGGGGCCATTACTTATGGCTCTATAGGAACATGAGTGTTCCACACACTCTATAACTGGTTAGGTGTCAGAGATCCTACAAGGCTGTGTGCGCTGTTACATCAAGAATCAGCAAAGAAGAACCATCCTCCCACAGCTAATAATGTATGATGCATCAGGCATAATGATCTGAGGTCTATGTGGAGAGGAGCAGAGTGTACATTATGCACTGCAAGGCTAGTGCCTCTTCTCTCATGGATGTGGAGGATGTAGAGGCTGCAATGCTACCATTGCTGTCAACTCCAGCAGATGCAGCCCTCAGTGCTGGGACAACACGTTTTTCTGGATGTGAGGGGCTCTCCAGGCTATGCACTAGTTTGAAACAATACATTGTCCAAACTCCAGGGAATAAATTGTTATATTAATTATTAGGGTGTCTGGGCCACAGTGTTCTGCACATTAGACAGGAAAAAGAAAAGCCCCGGAGAGTGAGTATTTACTGAATAAATGAGAAAAAAGCATAATCAAAGAGGAGATGGATGTAGATGTAAAGAGGAGACAGAGCTAGTTAGCAGGCTGCTGGTCATCTCTGCACAGGACAGTAAGGTGGATTTACAGACTTTTAAGGAAGCTGTGTCAGGAGCACTGGAGAAAACAAAAGGGCTGCCTATACGGAAGCTGATGGGTATGAAAGCTGGTCTCCTGGAATGTGGGGGAGAGCTGGTGTCTTAGCACAGTGGGGAGGATGATTAAGACCAGCTGTGAAGGGCTTTGAAAGCAAAGTCAAGCAATTTTTTATATATGTGATGGAAAAGAGGGAGCCTGTTTAGACCACGACGTGATATTGTGCTTATATGTGAGGCGCTGAGGCGCTGGCACAGGGTGCCCAGAGAAGCTGTGGCTGCCCCATCCCTGGCAGTGTTCAAGGCCAGGTTGGACACAGGGGCTTGGAGCAAGGTGCTCCAGTGGAAGGGGTCCCTGCTCATGGCAGGGGTTGGAACTGAACGAGCTTCATGGTCGCTTCCCACACAAACCATTCTAGTATTCTATGATGACTCTGTGAAGAGATGAGAGCCACGTTAATTGGAAATAGATCTCTGGGTGTCCCTGGTTAATTAGCCTCCAGTTTTGGATAGGATCCATTTATCTTTTATTTGTATCTTCTTCAGATCTTTGGATGTGAAAAAAGAGGCTTCTGGGAATGAGCTGATAATGTTTCCCTTTTTCTTCACTCTTCTTTTTTGAGGAGAGAGATGAACTGATTAAAAAGATGGAACATATCAGATAAACTGTAGCAGACATGTTAGACACAGTTAACTGTCTGAGTGTATTGGATATTGCTGTTCTATTTGTTATGCAATCAATGGCAATAAGACTAAAAAGTGCAATTGAACACAAGCTCTATGCCAGAATACAGATGAAGTTTCTGTGCATGTTCTGCAGGGAAATTACTGTTACTAGCCTTGCTGTTAGACTCCATTTTATTTCAGTTCTCTGCTGTAATGTATCAAGGCTTGGTTCTGTAATGACCCTCTCCAAGAATTCTAAAATTTTAATATATTCTTATCATTTGCCATCCAAATCTTACCTTTATTTTTCATAACCAGAGAATTGTGTTGGTGTTTATGCAGTTTCACTTCACTTTTTGTGTTTCTTTCTGGTTTTATTTGCTATCAGGCAGATAGCACTGGCATGACAATATAAAACCCCAAATCATACAGAAAAGTATAGTTCTATCAGGATGGGTTAACAAACAACCCGTGATCCCACATAGGTTTATCAGAGTTAATTTTAATTCCAGTACAAAAAATCCCCAACCTTTTACAAAGACAGAAGGAAACCCAAGTATTTCAAATAGAAGACAAATCTTTGAAGTATAGTACACACATAAAATCCTGAACAAATGTTTACTGACTACAACACCTGGAACAATTAAGATACTGCAGAAGAGCAGCATTTGATTTAGGAGGGCGAGCCTTGCAGATGTGTACTGAGCACAATGCCTGTGTCCTCCAAAGCACAGAATTGCTCCAGCCTCTATCCCTCTGCTGCTCTTCTTGAGCTAATCTTGTACTTAGAAATAATTGATGCTCTCCACTGAAGGGAATGGGATGGAAAAAGGTGACGATTTAGCAGCTGTGTTTGCTGCGCTTATTTTTACTTACTTCTACTCTAGTGTGTATCAAATATAGGTCAGGCCTTTCACTGCCAAGCAATGCCTTTCATTAAGGAAATACATGCATGTATTGCTGTTTTATCCATTTCCTGGGCAGGTGCATTAGATAATTATTTATAAACCAGTTAATCCAATAAATGGCTATTAAAATAAAAAGCAATTGTTTAAAGATATTTTTTAGCTTCATGAGTCTAAAGGAAGAAAAAACGCATTTTTTTCCCTGAGCTCCCTTCACATTTTCCTTCTTTTTCTTGATACCACCTTGGCCAACACAGAGGTGCCAGGTAAAGGTTTGTGAGGGCAGTGGAGGAGAGGACTGGGAGAAGTCCCCTGTTGGCATTTGCCCTTTGGGAAATGCAGCACAATGTCTTTTGCAAGAGTAGCTCCTTAAAGTCCTTGCCACAGGTCAAAAGGCAGCTGACTGTAAAAATAAACCTTACCCATTGACAATCCATTAAAGAGAGGAAATGAAAGCAGTGTGTTTCTCTTACAAACCTGAGCTGAGCAGTGCAAGGAGAGTGGAACAAGCCATTCTCAAGATACGGTGTTCAGTTTATGAGTGCTCTTGAAAATTGCCCCCATGGCTCACTCTTCTTTCCCTTCCTCAAGGCAGCCTTGAGAAATCAGGGTGTTCTCAGTCTAGGTTGTGTCAGAGCATCACATAATTGCTTTGTTGGAAAACAATCTGGTTGTAGAAACCACTTAGGACAGTTGATTTTGTTCATGTGAGCTGCTTCACTTATACCTGCTTGCAAAAGGATATCACAGATACTTTGCAGACATAACTTTGTATGCCATGCATAATAATCTGTAGAAAATCTACACAAAATCATATTAGTTTTCAGCCCTTTGGAAATCAGGTCTTCTCTCAGTTTAGCACATAGTTGTGATAATCAACTCTAAGATCCCAAAGTCATTGAGAAGACTAATAAAATAGCACCCAGCAAAACATTATCTACTCAGCAATATATTTTACATTCTTATATAGATAGAACTGATATATATGCATATAGAAGGAAAACAAAGCACAATCTATATGATGAAAACACTATTCCAATTAAGTAATAGTTATTACTTTATTACATTTATGTGACATTGTCAATGGACTTGTTATTGAGAAATTTGGGTAAGGAAAGTAAAAAATCAGTGAATCTGTTATTTTTCATTCAGAGAATTTCCAGGAATAGTTCTTGGCTACTGAAATGTTTGCATGTAGTAGGTACCTGGCAACTTGAAACTCAAGAGGCACTAGTTAATCTTCATTGGACATATCAGTTGTATCATATTGCTGATTCAGTGTCCTCTAGCCAGGTTACAACATGAAGGAACTAACTACTTTCTTCATGGGAGGCAAGTAGTAATAAAAAATCATGAAACCAGAAGAGTGAAACAAGAGCTGAAGTAAACTTTGTGTTTATTCAGGTGAATATTCACGTTCTTTCAGGTTTTTGCTCAATTGTGTTCTATCATATTCCTCACAGTAGATTAGATTTTCTAACTGATGACAGTACTTTTTTAGAAAACTAATGTGTTCAATGCATCCTCTCTGGAAGGCTTCCTTGGTCTAAATATCGATTGGATTTTACTACCAGCCAAGGTCAGAAACTGAAGACGAGCTTGCTGCAGCAAGCTGTATATTAATCTCAATATCAACTAAAGTACCTAAACTGTTATTGGAATTTGATGATCAATTACATCTTTGAAAAGTACTTAGTATGACATTTGTTGGGCTTCCATATTTTGTGTTATACAGTAACACCTGATAGATCAGTAACTGGAAAAATACCAGCAAAGGGATCTCAGTTCTTTGTGCAGACAATATCTGCTTCATATTTCCCATTTCTTGTTTTTGTCCACATTAATAGGCATTACACACTCTTAAAAGGCTTTCTTGATGCCTCCCTTACATTATATCATTAGAGAATACACTGCCATTACACATATTTAGGGAGACAAACACACAAAACCTTCTTCCAGAAGAATATTTCTTAGTTCCTTACCCTGCAACCTTTACGTTTGGAAATGCCACCATTAAATTCAACTGTAGTGACTCAGTCTGTTCCCCTGCCATTAAATGCTCTGCTATAGTCTGTAAGAATCTGAGGCCACAGAACATCACTCGGGGCATATTCATACAATCTGGATGCAGTGAGGAAGGGTCACTCTCTATAGTCACATTATTTACTATTCTAGGCTAAACCAAACCAGTACTGTAGAAGTAAAATAATCAAAGCCATCATGACACCATCCTATAGGACTTTTTATTTATGAGTCCATTTACTTCCTCACTGCTTTCCCAAACTAAAACAACTTGTGGAAAAACTTTCCAACAGCCATATCAACATACGATACTCAAAAGTTACTGTAGCACGAGACCAAGGCCATTGGAAGAATTCGTACACATTTAAGGCAACAGTTCATGTCAGACTTAAAAACGACACCAAAATGAAAGAACGGCTCTCAGCACACCCTTAACTCTTCTCTTTCATTGTCCACTCTTTATTGAAAGACAAGGCAGGACAAGATTCATTGAATCATACAATCATGGAATGGTTTGGGCTGGAAGGGACCTTAAAGCTCATCCAGTTCCAACCCCTGCCACGGGAAGGGACACCTTCCACTAGAGCAGCTTGCTCCAGGTTCTGTCCCACCTGGCTTTGAACACTGCCAGGGATGGGGAAGCCACAGCTTCTCTGGGCACCCTGGGCCAGGGTCACAGCACTCTCACAGGGAAGAATTTCTTCCTAATGTCTAATACAAATCTACCATGTGTCAGTTTAAAGCCATTCCTCACTGTCAGACATCAGTAGATCCTACATATATTTAAAATTCATGGCTCTATTTTGCAGTCTCAGCCACAAACCTGTTCCTCACTCTCCATGGGGTTTTATTCCTTTATTTTATTTTGTTTTGTTTTGCTTTGCTTTGTTTTTTTTCATTGCACCAGTCTGGTATTTCTCTATTATGCTTCCCCTGCTGCTGCAGTAGTCTGNTTCCTCACTCTCCATGGGGTTTTATTCCTTTATTTTATTTTGTTTTGTTTTGCTTTGCTTTGTTTATTTGCACCAGTCTGGTATTTCTCTATTATGCTTCCTAAGGAAGGCAGCCATTCACCAGCAGTTGGATGAATGCAGTAGCTTTGCTTATTTTAAGCACCATCTGCTTTTAATGATGATATTATTAACAAAAATCAGCACCATTACAACTACAAGGACCTTCCAATTTTAAAGCATGTAAAACATTATAAGTGAACTTCTGTCTTCTGACGTACACGTTGTACCCTCCGAATGAGCTGGAAAGAAAGCAGAAAGGAGAGATTTACCAGGCATCAAATTCAGCCATCCAAATATTGCATACCATGTTTTTGTTGCTAGCTGTATGCAATTTTGAAATGGTTTGTAAATTTAATTGTCCATACATGAGGTGTGCATAGGCCATGCACAATCAACAGCACTGCCAAGATTAGCAGCTCTATTTCGTAGACAAGTAGGTCTAATGTGCTTTATTGGAAGCAAAATACACCCTGAGGCATTTTAAACACAGTAGCAGCCAGGTAGGGTGAGACTCACTGCAGTGGATAGGTTTTAGTAGGTCAAAAAATGAAAGTGTTTTTGGGATGTCAGTCACAGCAGCTAAACTTTGGAGAAAAGTTGTCTGGCTGTTACCTGTTGTTATTACTTCTATGCCTCAGGAGATGAAAATGGAGAACCCCTTTCCAACTCCTACTCCGCACTGCCCTTGTGCTAGGTAAAAGTGATAATTAATGGTGTTTTCATCAGGTTGATGAGAATTGACATTCTTTTTGGGATCTTTGCTGTTGATGGACAGGTACTTACCCTGGGTGCCATTAAAAATCAAGAGCATGTCTCCTGCCAATGCACTCTTCTGTACTTTGTGGGTATTGTAATTTACCTGGCTATGAGTGGACATCACATTAAACTGTGTTATATAGCACTATGGTCTACATCTGACATTTAAAGGATCTTGAGTCTTATAATCAGATCACTTCAATTCGCAGGAATTTATGTAGGCTTCCTGAAATATGGACAACGGTTTGGAGAGGAAAAGATAAGACCCTGTGATTTTAGACTTTTCTACTTCATTCTTACCTGTGCAGAGGTGCTAATATAGGGTCTTGCTGTTGGCAAAAGGTCTGGGGGTTATCACTTGCAAAGTCCAGTTAAAAACCAAAACAGTATTCAAGAAACTATGGCTGTTATTACTATGCAATCTTAATGGTCGAGGCAATGCAAATCTTTGCTCATCTTCTCTTTTGATCCTTTTAAATCTTGTTATTGCTACCATCAATGCACAGAGCAACAAGGCCACAGTCTTGTTAGAGACTAGATAGCAATTAGCTACCCTTAGACAGCAGCCAGCATGACTTATGCAGTAGTAAATGACTTGTCAATGAAAAATGAAAATATTCATAAACCAGAATTGCTACAAGTGATATTTTACAGCTAGAAACTATCCAAATAAAATTACTAACTAGCGCAGTGATCTTATATGTGGTTATTGCATCAATATGATATAGACTCTGTACCAAGACCAGAGAAAGAGCAGTGAAAGGGAAAAGAAAACTTAATTATCCATACATTGAAACTCAGCATACATGAGTTAAAGATGTGAAACGAAGTGCCTACAATAGTCAAGGTGAGTTTCAGCATCCCAGATAGTTTCACTAGTTCCCTGAGTACAGTTTGTAAGTCCTTCAGATCTCCTGTTATGCTCACCAAGGCCCTAGCCAAAGGCTAATGTTGCTTTTCCGGGCACACCAGATGACTGCTCCACTCGGCAATCCATAAATTAAAGCAGTATTCTCATAAATTAGTGCTTGTTTAGCTTGGGATAGTTTTGGGATAGTTAGCTTGGGATAGTTGTTATTTTTCTCCTTTCATGTTTACTACTTCCTGTAAACCCCTATTCCAAAGATTGATGTCAGAGAGGCAATTTTCTTCCCAACAAGAGAGTTATCTTTTTAGTCACAAAGGCAGGTCCCCAGAATCATAGCTTATTGCAGCAGCACAGAAGAATAAGTCAAGAGTTATCGCCAAGTATAGCCAATTCAAAAAAATATATATTTTTTTTTTTCAATTTTGAATTATTTTTCAGCTCCAAATCCAATTTCTGAGTTACTGTTATGAGACTCTCAGCTCTAGGCTCAGTTCTACCTAAAATTTTCAAGAAATCATAGGACTATTGTGTTGAAAAGGCCTCTCAGAAATTAAAGGAAAACATACAGCTGTTGAGCTGATGCCTTGGAAATGCACCATGTAGCCCTCACAAAACCAGTCTTACATGAAATGTTAGCTCAAACTCACACAAGGACTCAAATTGCTCTTCATTTGTTGCTGGCTTGTATCTTTTCAGCTTAACCCGCACTTGCAAAAGCCCATAGGAGTTATATTTGGAGTCTGGATGTTGGTCTACCTTTCTACTCTGACTTAACATAAACAGTTTTCAAATATGAGTAACTACATCTCTATTTCAGTAAATAGGGATTATTGTGCAATTGAAAATAATAACTTTATTTCATAAAGCCATTATTGGTGTTCAAACTGCCAGGTTTGTTTGTTCATCCTTCTGGTACACTGATGTTGAATGGCTTCTGATTTGGCTTTGAGTAGGGTGGTGTTGGGTGATGGGTAGAAAACAGTTTGAAGAGCCAGGTATGGGTTTGCTAAATGTTTTCTTAACCAGGTGAGCAGACTTACCTAATTGCTGTAATGTTTCATAATAAATAGCTAGTATAGTTAGGTAATTTCAAACCAAAATCATGACTGTGAATAGCCGCAGCCCTTGATGGAATTAGAAAAGGAAACCTGAATCCATGTTTTTCTCTGCTGGAGAAGGGACAGCTCCCAGTTATCACTGGAAGGCAGGGAGATCCCTGGATGGGATAGGGCACTGCACCCCTGAGCACAGCAGTTAGTAGTGCCTGTGGCAGGTGGTGAGGACAGCAAGGGCTGCCGAGTTGTTGGGGAAGCACAGGTAACACTGCCTGTGCTGTGGTGTGGTATGCAACAGTAACAATGAGTGTGTCAGCTAGCTCCTCTATAATATGCTGGAAAGTCATGACTTTTGGAAAAGAGAAAGTATTTGAGCAGGATATAGTATATTAACTGAAAGTGCTAATGAGAAAATTTGCTTAGGTGCACCTGAACAAGACACTGAAAGTATTAATAAAAACATGAATCTGCAAGAAGAGCCACCTGTAGAGTGAGAGATGTCACCAGACACCACATCAGTTAATTAAATGCAAAAATTAAACTTGGATAATTCTTCTGTGGATTGCCTATAACACCTTCTTCATTGCTTCAAGCAGATGACAAGATCTTCATTCTGCATTTGAAGTCTGCAGGGAAAATTCTTAGGGGTTTCAACAGAAAACCTCTCACGTGCCTATGGCAGCACCATGGCATCTAGGGACATTCGATGTGAAGTTCATTTGTATATGGAGAGCCAGCATAAGATCTCTGCACTTTGGCATGACATGAGTGATGCAAGGCCTTGTCTCAGGCTTTCTGCCAGGAAGTGAATTTCACCCTCAGTGAATTATTATTATTGTCATCATCATCATCATCAACTTTTGAAAAGATAAAGCAAGCAACCCATGCAGATTATACTAAAACAATGAGAAGCAGAAAGCCCTTATGGTCTGAAGAATTACATAGGAATGGCTATACAAATCCTCCTTCTGTACTACAAGATTCACTGGATAACCCATGACTATACCCTGATCACAATACCAGCAGGTGCCGGAAAGAACTCTTCTTTCATAAATCTCTGATGTATCAGGTATCACGTATTAACCAGGTACATGTTTGTTTTTTCTTTATCTAATACAGTCTATTTGTTAAATGTTCCCAGTCTCTTACGAATATTTCCCGAGTCAGAAACAGCAGTATCCTGCAGATGAGGAGATAGCATTGCAGTATTTTCCACACCTCACTCATAAAAATCAATGTATCAATGTATTGATGTATAACTGTGCGTCACTAAGGACATTTTCCCCTCTCTACTCTTTCTCCTGACTCAAAACTACTNGTATTTTCCACACCTCACTCATAAAATCAATGTATCAATGTATTGATGTATAACTGTGCGTCACTAAGGACATTTTCCCCTCTCTACTCTTTCTCCTGACTCAAAACTACTCTGTTGACTTCCCTATCAACCTCTCTTGAACCATTACTGATTCTTTTAAAATGCACATTTATTTTTAACTTTTGTAGTGATAAAATGTTTTCAGTCTTAAAATTCATGGGATTTTTTTTCATCATTCCCAAATGATGCCCTCTTGGATTCTTGGTATATTGTCAGTATGAATCCCAGTTAAAGAGTATACAAAACAGACACTGACTTTAAGTGAGGGAGTATCTTCATGAAGTCAACAGCATCCTCATGAGCTTAACATGCAGATTCCATTTAACCACCCCTCAGCATTGGTGTCTGTACTCAAGACTGGGACTGATCATCCTTCTCTTCCTCCCTCCTTTCCCTCTCCCCTCCCTTTTTCTTAATAATCTGAAAGTTGTGTTGTGGAGAAAAGGACAGCTGATGTTCATAGTTGACCAAAACCTGGGCTACTTGTGTATATAAGATAAAATCTTGTTTATTTGATAGACATGGATCTCATATAAGTGTGTATTCAATTTTTTTGTGCACAACCTTTCTGAATAGCAAAAAAGCTGCTTGCAACCATCCATGCCTTGATGGGCATAGGTTAAATTGTACACAGGAATAAACCAGGAGCTTCTGAACAAAATTCAGATTTTGAGTAATTGTGTTCATTGCTCAGTCAAAGCAATGGATGACAGCTCTTTGATGGAGGTGGGAGAGAACAGCAGAATTCAGACCTGAATTTCTTAGGCACTGGGCAAAGTTGCGATGTGCTCTTCTTTCAGATCTCTCTGTAGATATTCAGATCAGAATTTTCCTTGAGCTTAGAAATGTTCCAGTTTAGAATTTCTCCTGTCATTTTGCTTATGCCATGTAGGGTGTCCAACAGCTTTTGTATTGACCTCTTGCAAAATGGTACCCAAGAAATATCATGATATCTGTAATGAGATCAGTGGTTAAGATACCTAACCAGACTCTACCATCAGAGCAGGCCAGCCTTTACCTGAATTTGTGCCGCCTGCATATATCAAAGGGTAGATTTTAGCCTATAATTAACTGTTCATTTGCAGGGTCTTGAACCAGAGTGTGCATCAGTGCTCGCTGCAAACACTGCTTTCCTTCCGCCTCTTGCCTTAATTTTAGTTCTCACTCTGTGAAAATAAAATAAATGCAATGCAGCAAACATCAATGGGCCTAAAAATTCAAAAGCATTTTTAGCAATGGAAGAAAAAAATTGAACAACTTCAGGTGATGCTTATGGTTTCTAAAAAATGCAAGTATCAACTGGTAAGTTTTTTTGAAAATTGAATATAAAATCATAGAGAAATGCTTTATTTGATTCTCTGTTTATGGGAAATTCATTTTATTTGACTTTTTTATTTGTAATATCAACTATATTGCAGAGCAGAGTTTCTAGGTGCTCCCTTATGGTACCATTCTTCTAAATTATTAATGCCGTACTGTTGATATATTGTCAGCCTTGTACATACATTCTATGAAAATGAGTTTTACAGTAGGCTGGGATTTATAACAAAGCTTGACATATGCAGCTAATTCACCTAGACAGTCTTGTCAGTTTTAGGTTCATAAATAATTGATACCTAGGGCTTGGAGTTCAGCTACTGTTAGTGCTCCAGCTGTTAAATTTCAGCAGCATAATGGATGAATATTTGTTTATAATTTCTGTACATGGACCTGATGTCAGATCCCCGGTCTCATTTACATAGGTAGATTGAGATGTTGGAAGTGTAATGAGCATATGAAGATGATGAATTGTTTTCCTCGGTGCTGGTGCGTTTCTGTAAATGTTTGATTAGTTTTGAATGGATTACTGTTAGATTATCTGGTTCAGGGGTTAAAGTGAGCAGCTCTTTGCTCCCAAAGCTTTCGTGATCCCTTGCTGACAGATTTTAAAATTCATACAGTGATATTAGTGCTGCAAAAGCTAGGGGTATTCTTTGCAACAGATGTTTAGTAATTAAGCATACGGTTTCCCTGTTTGGAAGTTGCTGGGGAAATTTAAATCAGAATGATTTGTTTACTGTAGTTTGAGGGAATTACAGTTTCTAAAAAAATAATAGACTTTTGCCCCTAAAGTGCTGGAGTTTTTCCCCCAATGACACTAATTAAAAATGAGCAAAACACACACATACCCTCACAATAATTCAGACGTTTAATGCCTCGGTAGACAGATGCAAAGCTATGAAAAGCAGAGGTTCTTCTCATTTTCTCCTTCTGTAAATTAATGAGCAATATTCAGGAAAACATTTTCAATTGGGCATCCCAAGCAGAGATGCTGAAGTAAACCAGATTTTCAACCATTCCTTTATCCTGAAGCTCAGCAGGGGAAAGCTGTGGGATGTGGACACATGTATTACACACAATTCCCGATGACGCAAAGAGTGTGAGTGAGGAGGGGGAGTGCAATAAGGAAATGACGTTGGAGAAGCACAGAATAAATTAAAATGACATGTCCGCTCATACGTTAAGACTTGGCCTGTGCCACACAGCTAAGGGGATGGCACATCAAACCAGAATACAGTGGGGAGCAGACTGGGTCTGTCTTGCTGCAGGTTTATATAAAGATGGGAGGAAGAGGGGTGAGTCATCCCATCACCCATGTAATTCTCCTATACACAGTAACACAGGGAATGGTGCGGAAACCGAGCTATGGAAAGGAAAAGCCTCTCCCCAGCCTCCGCCTCTGCTGCCTCTGACCCTTCTCTCTCAAATGCAACCCTTTATATTCCTGTTTTACGCCTGTTCCCCCCACACCACCCTCTGAGCAAGTGGCCCTCCAACAAGGGGGTTTCACAGAGCAGCTACTTAATGAAAAGATTTAGTGGCCGCAGCTCCATGGAGCCGAGTTCCCCCGCTTGCCGCCGTGCTGCATTTTGTCAGCCCCCGTGTACAGTTCCCCCGGCTTGTCTGGCAATCATGTTAGTGATTATATGGGTAATGAAACACGTGCTCTTTTTGTCTGTGGCTCTGATTAATCTGCTTTCTATTTAGCCGTGATTTATGGTGCTCAACTGTTGAGGTGAGCGCTGGCCCATCAGTTCCATAGCCTATTACGGGCGCCGCGACGGCAAAATGCCTGCGAGGCTTGAACTGTTTCTTGACAGCCAGGCTTCCCGCTACATTCCCTCCAATCTGTTTTGCTTCCTGGTGTGACCTTTCATACAGTAAAATACATTAGTTGAATAGCACAGTCTCATTAAAAGAGTGAATTAACCGAAGAGTCTTTTTAACTAAATGACAGCCAAAGGACTGAGTGCTAATAGCCACGGGCAGTTAGAAACTTAACTCATGAATCAGGCTGTTAATACTGCTCGGTGCCTGAAGCGCTAAGGGCACCACACTCTCTGCTTGCTCTCATAAGAAGAAAAGCTCATTACTTTCCTCCTGATGGGAGAGAAAGAGTGAGCGAGCAATAATAAAGCTTGAATTTTTCAATACTGTTAAAAATGGGGCTGACAGATTGCCGACAATAGGAGCAACGGGCTAGACACCGCAAAGAGAGCCACTGAATTAGCAATACCATATATCATACAATCTAATTAAATCAACCCGAAGAATGAAATTAGTTTTCTGTGAGTGAAATGGCCTTTGAAAGAGCACTATTAAATGAACTGTAGAGCATTAATTAAATAATTCACAGTGAGGGATTTTGCATTTATACAAAAATTGTGCACTTAATTGTCCATGCTGTATTACAGATTTGGCCTTATGTTAACAATGTGTCTAAAGCACACTTATTGGAGCGTATCAGGAACAGCTTAACATAAATGCAGCTTATAAAGTTTTAAGGATTGCCAAAGAAACTGAAGAAAAGAAGGACACAATAGTGAAAAACACAGAGTTAACAACTTTTCCACATTAATCCTGTGCACGTGTGACAACTTGTTACGTTTTTTTTTCCCCCAGTGGGATGACATTGGGGCTGCTGGTTTTTAATTAAGCCAAACCTGCAACTTCTTATGGTTTAGCATAAAGAAGTATCTTTAAATTGCCTAAAAATAACATATACATGAAAATAGCTGTGATAAACAGGGCAATTTGCTTTGGAAGAAGAAAAGGCAAATTCTTTGGTCTCCAAGATTTCAGTAAGACAAACAATAAAACAATAAATAAGGGGCAGGGAATCAATGTAATTGTGGATTTCAAATCTTCATCATGCAAGAGCTTCAATTAAGGAATGCACCATTTTGAAATGAAAACCTTTGATTTGGAAGCCATGAGAATGGAACATTTTTAATGAATCTGTAATTTGAGGCCAGAGGTTGAAGCTCATAATAAAACTTGCTGCTGCTTTTCGTCCCTCCAAATCTTGATGTTTTGATAAATATATTATGGCTTGACACTAACAATATACTCAATGTTATGCAACTTCCTACCAAAAAGAAGCTTTGGCTGTCAGATACACTTGACAATATGTATCTGTATTAAATGCAATATCAGGAACATCAGTAGCTTATCTATCACTTTCTCTGCCCCCTTTTATTTTCATGCAAATTTGTAATATTACTTTAAAATGTGAATAAATGTACACTTCCATTTTGATACTTGCTTAAGAATCGAAGAACATGTAGACCACTGTGATTTTAAGATGTTGGTGCTAATTCTTCTTTTTCATCCTTGCAAATATCAGAAATATGTAAATATGGAAAACAGTCACTGCTATATAATGAAATGTTGTGAAAATGCAGATAACTATTGTATAATTTTTCCCAGTGCTTGTAAAACCAGGCTTGCATTTATATATTTATTTATTTAAGTATAATATTTATTGTGTATTATTATATTTGCTTTTTTAGTTTTTAATTTTGAGTTTTAAAAAGAGTAAGCAAAATCCAGTGCTCAAATGCTCCCAGCAGTGGTCACTTCAAAGTGTATGGGTAAATGAAAATATACTTCAGTGGACAGAAGTGGTGATTAGCATCTGTAACGTACAGCATCTGGAGGCTGTACACTGTAATGTATAGGAGGAGCTGTTATAACCTCTGTTATTGTCAACAACAGGAGAGAAACTGGATGGTTACACAGCATCTACAGCTAGCATAGCAGCCATAAAATGTCAGGTCAGATTTACTGTCCTGATTTACAGCTTGTATGCCTTCATTATTGTATGTTTTTATGCAAGACAATGACCTATGCTGATGGAGGCAGCTTTGAGAATCTGTGAATGCAGATGTTCTGGGTGCAAACAGATGTTCTGGTCCCAGTGTCTCTGTAGGGTGAAAGGGAGAACCACACCTATGGCAAAATCCAAGGGATCTTTATCATGTAATGAGAGAACATCATCATCCTCACTGTGACTATCCATAAACCACTTGTTGTTGTGGTGCTGACACAGGCCCTGCATCTCTGTTCTTTGAAAGATTTTGAGGTGTCTATTTTGCTCTTACATCCACACTGCAGATAAACAGTGAGCCTGACACCATCACATCCTTGGGAGACAACATCAACACAGGCACCTCTTCCTGGAGCTATGCTGAGAACTCACATCCTGAGAACTGGAAGCAGTAATCACTACAGGTATGAACTGGTGATGCCCAATAAAGTCAAAGACACCCAAGTTGATATGCACATATTTGTCCTCTCACAGGTATAGATGTGTTGCAGCTGTCCTAAACTGTTTAACTGGGTTTTTTTTTTCAAACATACACAAGGCTGTAATTTCTGCTCACTAGTCTTTCATTGAAAATATTTTCTTAAATGACACTGAAAGGCTCCATTGACAGATTGCTGTATCCTGTATTTCCACTTGTTTTATTCTGAGATTTGGTATTGATATAAAACCATCGTGAACCCATTAATGATATTTCATGTGCAGTAATGTCAAACTATTCAATCAGTCGCATCATTACCTTTCATATTAAGCATATTTAGTTTATTCAGTCGTAACAAAGCATTTCTAGCACTCAAGGCTTCTTTTCTCCCAAGTCCTCACTCATTTCAATTTCATTTCATATCATCTCTAAAAATGTAACTTTAGTCTTGATTTTAGATGAAAGCCAAAGGAACAAAATGCTTTATTATCCAGCTGAGAAAAACTGAAGATTTGTTCCTCAAAATAGGCAACTGGAAATATTTGGGCTATTCCACTGTGAAGCTCATAGACACTGAACATCTAAAGCATTTCCTTTACGAATTTAACAAAGGCTTTTAGGGGCTTTTGGGTGGAAACGCCGTTTTCGATCTCTGGGTCACTCTACTGGCAAGGCAAGGTACAGTTTCCAGTTTGAAAATAACACTGCACTTCATCATAGCAAATAATGGAAATTATACACATGTAAGTACGTAACAAGCCACTGTGTGGGTACTGTTTTAGCACAAAAAAGAAACAAAACCAATTTGTATATGCAACAAGGAAATAACCCTTGGATTTTTAAACTTTAGATATGGGGCCTTATAAGAATCTGTAAATGCAAAACACACCAATGCACCCATTACATAGTACAAATTTAAGCAGAAGTAGGGCACACTAAACAGTAAGAAAGTTCTGAAAAAAGAAGTTTGATTAATCCTCAGACAAGTGTCTGACTTTCTGTGGTTCATCTAAATTTAAGTCTATTGGGCTGTGGCTTTTGCCTCAGGGAAGCAGGGACAGGATTAGCATTGCGCACATTTATTGCTGCTTCTGCTTAATATCAACATCTAAGACAGTCATCATTCAAACCAAAATGAAGTTCCAAAAGATTTTGGTACAACTGAAAATGCCAGAGTTTTATGGCTCTGTCCCTTACCTCCTGCATTATCTATAAACTATTCCTTGTTGAAAATGAGCTACTAGTCAGCATGGCATGGGACCAGTGTGTTATATATCAATATATAATGTAAGAATGTGTCATTCAATATGCTGCAAAACTTGTTATTAAGAATTAATCATTCTCCCTCTTGAGCAGTCTCTTCAATGCACTCCAAAAAGTTGCCATTTCTGAAAATATTCTGAGTCAGGAAAATCATCTGCTCTAGTAGGGTGCAGGTTGGATGAAAATTAATTACAGAACTCTGTTACAGGGTTCAGCATGTCTTAGAAACAACTTTTGCCCTTTAACAGCCTAGAAGACTTCTTGCTGCAGTAGGACCAGCGATCCATTTTGCCCAGTAATCAGATGACAGCAATAACAGATGCTCTTCAGGGGAGAGTATGAAGGCTAGGCCACTACCTGCAGTCCACTGCCTCCCTATTTACTCTGCTCTTATACTCATTGGCTAAGAGACATCATGAGGTACTCCACTACCAACTTTCATTAGCATCTATGTATGAGTTTGTTGCCCACCAGTTAGCCTTATGTCTTCCTGATCCTGATGGTGTTCTTTTTCCACAGTCTTTTAGAGAGAGCAAAGCCAGGACATGACTGTGCACTGTAGGCTATCCTGTATTTCATTTAAATAGATCTTTTAGCTTCAAAGAATCTCCCTTTCTTCTGTTGCTGAACAAATTGGTAGCAATCAGTTGTACATTCACCCTACAGATTGCAAACTTCAGTCATACTGCCACCATCAAACCCCTCTTTCCTCCTCTTAGCCCTCTCCTTCATGTGTCCTATGAGGTATTTGACCCACTAGGCCTAAATGGATGCTTTAAAAAGGCAAGCAGACAGGTATGGTGTAGAAGCTCTGGGAATGCCCTGGTATGGACATCTCTTTTCATGTGAGTCCAAGGACAGCGCAGAACCAGGCAACACTGCAAACGAGGACAGTCTGGTAATGTAATGACTTTGTCATGATAGCAAGTCTACGTGGTCTTTTCTCTTGAAGGGGCAGGAGTAGATGTGGAGATGTTCATCCCTAGTCTTCAGGAGCTTCTGTATCCTGCTTAAGTGATTTAGTAATACTGCTCTGTGGAAAAAAAAAACCAGGCAAATAGTGTCCTGCATGCTCTCAGAAAGAGACAGGACATTTGAAGCTGAAAGATGGGAACAGACATGTATCTAGGACATCTGGCAACCACCATTCCCAGAAAACAGGAAGCTATAGACACAGCTCATTTAGAGAGGATCTGAATCACGTGGCAGAGATAATGTCATGTGGCAGTTGCTAAGTAGTCAAATGTCTGCTTAGGTTCCCTGGGAGAGATGAAAATAAAAATCAATACATGTATGATGAGACCATTAAGAAAATCTGACTTAGAGGTACTTGTGCTCATTCACTGTGTTCACGTAACTGAACACTAATCTTAGGCAAAAATCTCTTCATCAGGTGTCCTGGCTGATTCCATCTCAGACAACCTCGTATGAGTAAATGACTTGACAAAGGCCCCTCTGTGTATCTAGTTTTATCAACCAATAATTTTTATCACTTTCTATCAATGTTTTGATTCTTAGAGGAATTCAGCCTATAATAAATGTGTTGTAGATGTTCTAACAAGAAAAGAACAGATGCAAGTTTAGTGAATATTGAGTTTTAAACTTGTCTCATAGTGATTTGTGGCTGTGTCACTGCAAATATTTTTCAATGTCATTGCCTAAGCCCTGGCTGTCACTAACATGGTCAGCTGGGGAATAGAAGGCCTAACACTATGATCTCGGTATTAATGGGAGCTGTTGAGAGTGGCAAAGGTGATAAAGTATTGTTTAGTTATTGGTGCCATACTTTTGCTGCAGGACATTATTATAAAACGTTGTGCTTTTTGTCAGATTTCAATCACTTCTCCAATAACATATTTAGAAACTTACTGCAAAGAGTCCTAAAAAAATAGTTTTTGAGGGGTTTTGTTTGTTTTTTTTTATTGTATTACTTTGATTTTAAACTGTGAGTAGAACTATGCAAACCTAACATCTTAAACAAAAACAAGATTTAAGATTCTCTGATGTACAGTTTATTCCCTTGCAGTTTAGCTGTAGTTATTTTTATGCAAATGTTTTAGGTTCAATGTTGAACTCAAACTGAAAAGAAAAATAGATCCTTGTGGTCTGGGACGAATTGACAGTTACTAAAGGGAATATATTCTAGACCTCTGGATATCTGGGAGGCTATCCCTCCTCCTGGTGTGCATGTATATTTTATACTAATGTTAATGGAAGTTACGTTGGGTATTCAAGAGAGAGAGCATACCCATTTGGTAGGTAAATTTATGTGTCACTCTTTTTCATTATTCCCTAGACCAGTACAAGGAGAAATAGAGATATAAGATTTATAAAGCTTCTACAATATCCTGTTTTGCCAAATTGTATTCTAGCAAGAGCATGACAGGACTACTTACCTCACCCTTGACACCAGAAGAACACAAATGAATGACTTGCTGTCAGTGTCATGAAGAGTAGCTGTGCATGTTTTTAAGTTAGAATTTTAATTACCTGAAATTCGTTTATTGATGGCCAAGATTGCTTGATTTTAAACCTTTTGACGAACACATTCTCTGTTACCTCCTTATAAAAAGAGAGTATAAAATTAGATTAGGACAGTTTATATAGCTTTTAAATATCAAGCTGTTCAGGGTTTGTGCAGGTAGAAATATTAGAATTGAAGAATAGTGAAGAAAGAGTTTGTATTAGAGAGGATTTTCGAGTAAATTCATACCAAGTAGAATATAATGGAGACAGGCTTTTTGCCAGTGCTTTGGCTCCGCTGACCTCCATTTGCAGCAGAGATTAGCTTGATAACGCTGACACAACCTCAATAAAACTCTAACAATGGAAAGAAGTAAATAGAAATCATATTAAGCAGCAGCAATATTGCATGAATTGAAACAAAAATTTAGGTATAATAGCCTTGGTGGGTTTTAATATTGTTCCCAATCGCATCACAATATGAATCATATCATAGTGACTCTAAATAACATTTATCATCTTGAAATCTTCTCTCCTAGTAGACGACTCACATTATTTGAGAGGATTTTCTTTTTTTTTCTTTTTTTTTGGAGAGTTCATACATAATTAAATGTGCTGGAAGCAAAGGGTGCAAAACACCTTGAGAAACAGCAACTTTGCGTTATATATTCAATTAAATGCAGCAATTCCTTTGTTATTGTTATTTTGTTACCTTCCAGAAGTTAAATGACTAGAATTATAACAAGGCATTGCAGAACAACACAAAAATAAATTGAGATGGAAAATTTTATTCAGTTTTCAATTACTGTGGCATTGCTGAATTGTAGGTACAATCCTTAAAGCATGACAAAACGAAAGGGAGATTGGTCAAAAATGCATTTCTAGGGGATTAGAGGCTAAATATAACAGCAAGAGATGGTTCAATTCATTTTGTCCGAAAATTATCTGTCCAAAGGACTATATCTTCATTAACAAGGAAAATGTTTAATTCATCATTTGGATAGACTTCTCTCTTCATCATGGGACTGTGGGGTTTGAGTTGTAGGGTCCTACTTTTGAGTGCATCATGACAATTTTAAACAGCCTTGAAATACTCTATACTCAAAGAGAACAGATATGAGATAATGTCAAACTCACAAATTTTCACAATCCCAGCTCCAAAAACATGGATCATCAAACTGATTGTCAATATGTGCCTCACCCTGAAAACTCATGCTTTTTCCAGGTACCCAGCTGCCCAGCATCACTAAAACCTGAGGAAGATCGATAAGCCAAGTAGCATCCCAATTAATTGATATGGGTGTCTTCTGGTGTGATCTTGGTGTGCCTTATGAAAGAATTTTTTGTGCAAACAGTGGAAACAACAGATTATTTTAATGGTGATGATAGTGACATATTCTATTTGTATGAAGAGCCATCTCACTGTTGAGAATCATAGAATAGTTAGGGTTGGAAAGGACCTTAACATCATCCAGTTCCAACCCCCCTGCCATAAGCAGGGACACCTCACACTAAACCATGGCACCCAAGGCTCTGTCCAACCTGGCCTTGAACACTGCCAGGGATGGAGCACTCACAACTTCCCTGGCCAACCCATTCCAGTGCCTCACCATCCTCACCGGAAAGAATTTCTTCCTTAGATCCAATCTAAACCTCCCCTGTTTCAGTTTGAACCCGTTACCCCTTGTCCTGTCACTGCAGTCCCTAATGAAGAGCCCCTCCCCACCATCCCTATAGGCCCCCTTCAGATACTGGAAGGCTGCTCTGAGGTCTCCACGCAGCCTTCTCTTCCCCAGGCTGAACAGCCCAAACTTTCCCAGCCTGTCTTTGTATGGGAGATGCTCCAGTCCCTGATCATCCTCGTGGCCTCCTCTGGACTTGTTCCAACAGCTCCATGTCCTTTTTATGTTGAGGACACCAGAACTGCACACAATGCTTCAGGTGAGGTCTCACGAGAGCAGAGTAGAGGGGAAGGATCCCCTCCTTCAACCTGCTGGTCAGGCTCTTTTTGATGCAGCCCAGGATACAGGCAGAAGACACCAATCTGTATGTTCCTGAGTGATAGGGAGAGCATCTTTATCCACTGACAGAACTATTTAGGAGGATTTATATGCAGGTGTTGATATTGAGAGTGACATCTTGGAAGTGGAGAAGGAGTTCAAGTTTTAGCAAGAGGACATGTCTGAATCAGGGCCTTGCAGACAGGATGATCAATAACTACCCCTTTTCTCACATGCCTTTGGAAGCAGCTTATTCAGGTGAGTAATTTTAGGAAAGGGATCATGGATGTGGACCTTGAATAAAAAAGGGAAGCTTATAGGATGGATAAGGAATGAATCTTTGTGTGCCTTACTTGCTGGCCAATATACCTTCCTGTTCTGTAGGATTTTTTTGTAGATCCTGGTCAGATAAGCATTTTCATATTGCACAGAAATCCTGTCTGGATGCCTCATGAACAGCTTTAGGTTCTTTTTGATGGCAGGGTATCAGAAAGTTGTTGCAGATGGGGTAGTCAACAGTTTTGTTTGAATACTTTGGACATCAATAATGACCAGGTGATAGCTGACATCTTGAACTGAAAAATGAGAAATGTAGGATATTTATCCATTTAACATCATGAAGTCTGATACCGACTCCACATAACCTAGATCAAACAGTGCAGTCTGTCATCTGTAATCAGTTTATCATCTTTCACAGCCTAGGTCTAGTTGGTTAAATATCCAAGTTAACAAACTAAAAGGTTATTTCAAAAGTCTTGAAGAGGGGCTTATCCTTAGACATACATTTGTAGTAAGTGAGCTCCATCATCTTTGTTTCAGAAGGTAGCAAAAATACAGGTTATATAGAGTGATGCAAGTAATACATAGGAAAAATACAGCATCATTTCTGCATTGCACGATAGTGATTTTACAATATAAATTGCAGGCATATATGACAAGTCAGGAATGGTCAGTTGACATTCAGTAAGAAAAAATATATTGGCTGACTACAGCACATATTTTATAGTAGGAGATAAGAATCATGATTTTATACTCTAAGAAGATTAAGGATAGATTGATATATTTAGAACAGAGGTTAATAAAGATAAAACGCAACAAGTCAATGAAGTGAACAATTACATGAAATGAATATAGCTAATTAAGATTTAGTAATTAGCCATGAGAATAGGCTAAATTTCACTCAGATGGCTAATTATTAAAAAGTGAATTTATTTTATATATATATAACATAGGTCTATATAAAATGTATTTTATATTATATACATAAAAATGAGAATCATATGTTTTATTCATGACTGTTTTCTCACTGTTACTTAAGTTGGTTCTCTCTGGCATTGCAGCAAGAATGAAGAGTGAATACAGAAAAGCATGGGCAGATGAAAATGGATATAAGGAAGAAGTTCTTTACTGTGAGGGTGGTGAGGCACTGAAATAGACTACTCGAAGAAGTGAATGCTCCATCCCTGGTAGTGTTCAAGGCCAGGTTGGACCTTGGGGGACATGGTTTAGTGTGAGGTGTCCCTTCCCATGGCAATGAGCCTGGAAATAGATGATCTTAAGGTTGTTTGCATCACTAACTGTTTTTACTAAGTAAAATCTTACTGGTTCAGGAGCAGAAAAGGAATACTGGGCTGACTAAACCAATAGCTTTTTCTTCAGGGTGGGCTAGTTAATCAGCTCAGCACCTAATATCATCTGTAACTAAGGTGAGATCTTTTGCATGATAAGCCCCACAGAAGCCTGTTGGCCTCATGAATGATGACAAGGCACTGATGACACAGGTCCTGCTGGAGTTGTGTTTGTATGGGGAAGATAGGCCAGGATCCAAAGAACCGCAGTGGGAAGATATCACAACCCCATCAGGAAGATTTCTAAATGTCCCAAGGACAAGAAACCAAGACCTTTATGTTCTGAAAATGGATTTGTTGTATTTGTCAAAGTCAAATACAAGGAGAAGGAGCTCACAGTATGTGTTGCCTCAGCAAGCATGCACGTGCATATTTACATCCATAAGCATTCGCATTTAATGCTGCATCCTTTTTGTGGAAAACATATGCTACCAGGTCAGCAAGAGTGGCAGGCTGGTGTCCTGCCTTCTGTCTTTACCAAGCAAAAAACCCAGAGAGAAATAGCAGCACATAGTCACAATTTATTTCTCATATAAAAACAATGAGCAAGATGTCTGTTCTTTGTCAGAATGAAATAATTCTTATTTTCATCAGGTTCTTGTGGTATCTGTATATTTGCTCTCTTAGGAAAAGTTAAAAGGCTTTTTTGACCCTGTGACTTAAAATCTTTATTTTTTTTGTACCCAAAGGAGCATGTTCTGCTCTCTTTGAGGTTTTTGACAAAGCAGAGGCCAAATTTATACAAAATATCAACTTTTTAAATTTTGTATTGCATTTAGACACCTAAGTTGACCATTTCTGGTGTATGCATCAGTTCATTAATACATGAAAATATTCTATCAAACAGACAATCAAATTTCATGTAAAATAAGCTCCAGCATTAAAACTGTTCCTAGTATTTTATGTGTAACTCTATGGGTAGATATATTTCTTGCTACTAGAGCAAAACTGATTTGTGTGATGGTTCCCCATCATGAAATCACTTGGAAGGTTGTGAGATAAAATGTCGCTTAGGATAATGTAATTGGCCTTAAGGTACAGGAGTTGAATTATTTTCAGTGATTTATAATCTGGAAATTAAAGACTCACTCATTTTCTAATTTAATTCCATCTTCAATGGAAAAATGTTCACTCTGAACTAAATTGGCGAGTAATGTTGCTAATTCAAATGCAGATGCAATTTCGATTCTGGTAGCAGTTTGCTGTGATTGACGAGTCCCCAATGGATCATAATGATTCTTATCTCCCAATCTCACAAATTCTCTAGCAGTTGTGATAATAACTTCAGCTAAGGAGAAAAGGCAAAAAATAAATTCTCTGCTGCACTGTCAATTCAGGCTTTGCTTTTTTCTGACATGGAATGGGGTTTATTTCAAATCTATTGCGTGTTGGAGACAAATATGAAGCCTCATTACTAAAGTCTGTGTCATCATAAAACTGCAGTTTAATTGTTTACTGATACCCTTCTAACTTGCTTTTAAATCTTCCTAAAAGATATTTCAGATGTCTAATTTTTAATCAGCTTCACTTGAATTTAAGGCAAATCACAGGTAGGTGTAAAATATTAGGAGCATGTCCAGCACTTAGCTACCATGAGTATTATTCTGCATTTCTTAATTGTTGTCCCATTTAAAAAGTATATTAATATAGCTGCTATTTTCTCAATTATTACATTAAATCTGGGTAAAAATGATGGTGTTCACTCAGATGAAGATGCACATATTCTCACTTTGTTAGACTAGCAGCCATCGTTATAACCATGGAATTTCCTCTCCCAGGGATAAGCTAGCAACGGACTGGTTGCAGATTTCTTTATATATCCACAACAAACTTACGCTGGTGGGATGGTGAATCAAATGAAACAGCTGTGCTCCCCAAAGCTGAGGTCTTGCAAAGCGAATGATAGGAAGTCTATGGAAGAAGTAAATTTTAAGAGAATAATACAGTTAATTTTAGGGCGTGATGGGGAATATGAGGAGGAAAGGTTAATTCTTATGCATATCGTAGCATTTCTGGGGGTGTATTATTTCAAAATCTTAAAGATTTAGATTATCTTACTCCCTAACTCCTATAAAAGTGTGTGCTTGCATCTCTCAATCTCAGAAGAAAAACTAATTTTATGGGAAAAATCCTGCCCTCCTCTGTCACCTATTTCAGATGGGCTTGCATTTCTAACAGAAGCCAGCAGAGGGGCAGGGTGAAGACAGTCTGATCAGGAATGAGACAATTAGACCCTCACCAGCCCTGACTCATTCTCACAATGAAAAATGTGCAGTTACAAGAAAATTTCTCCCTGGGAAAGTGCCTGAAACCCAAAGACTTATCTAGCACACACTTTGCTGCCTCATCCTCAAAGCCTCATTATCCTGATACCTACGGATATGGAAAGGAAAGTATAGTGGAAACTCTTGGGAGAAGTTCCCAGCAGTGATTTATGAACATGTGTGGGTGAAGACAGATGTGCAGGTGAGAAGACTCCCACCAGGAATCAAGATAATTCATTTTACTGAAAAGGACCTTGAATCTTATCTGTTGGTCATGAAAGTTGGTATAGGGAAAACTGCCAGGTTTCTTTGGGTTTTGTTTGTAATGGTCAGGCGAAGAACTGATGTAAAGTGATGGATCTCTATCAGCTTTGCCCCTCTGAGTCAGGTTGTTTGTGTCATTAAAGTCTCGACAGTGCTCAAGACCAGTGGAAGTAGAATATTGCTGAAAGATCAAAAAGTGCCCCTTTGAACACAGGTTATTGCCTTTTTCATCTTATCAGTACTTACCGTTATTAACCTGAGGATTTGTCTGAGTGGGCTGTATCAGGAGGGAGCAGTGGCAGTAGGAGAACAGGTTAGGTGCGGAAGAGATCAGGCGATACACTCTTCCCTTTTGCCCATACATGTTATAGGTGCTCGTATCAATATCTTGATAAAAGTCATATTGGAGAAAGTCTCCTTTTTGTGTTTACTCAAGAAAACTACTAATGGTGCTGAGCCAGGGATCTGCACAACCAAGGGTGTTGACTGCAACCTTAGAGTGTATAAAAGAAACAGCACGGTCTGATGCTATCCATCTACTTGCCTTTCCCTTGCGCTAAAATGAGGGACTATGCAATGGAAAATAGGTCTGGAACACTGCAGAGTTCAATGGAAAAATATTGCCTCCTCAGTTTAAGGGGGGAAAAAAGTAGCCATTGGTGGATTTAAACATCCAGTGTGGCTGGTTTGGGTGTAACTGTATGCCAGATGTCTATTTTTTTCATTCAATGCTTGTAAGTTTTCTAGAATAAGATAAATATGTATGTTCTGTCTGCAATAAAGGGAGGAACTTGAAATTATTCCCTTTGCTCCTGGCAGCACAGATAAAACTGTTGTTCTTGTCCACTCTAAGGGTTTCCTTCACTGTATTCTCTAATACTGAAACTTTTGTTTTGTTTTTCAATCAGTTGCTTAATGAATTTAAACATCCAGAAAAGACAACTGTGATTCTTGTTATATTCAGAATGCTGCAAAAATAGGACTACCTTTGGAAGCAAGCATAGATAAACCAGCATAAACCACATTGGAGCTCAGTCTCCATCTCTTATCTGGCCACTGATGCTGGGTGGTTATCTCTAATGGCAGGAAGATGCTTTATGTAATTTAATGTTTCATTAATGTCTGGTACCTGAAGTATTTTCTCCACACCTACTGCCAAGGTTGCCTCATGGTCTTTCACCAGAGTAGACAAAATACAGGACTGTGGTGGCCTACAAGCAGCTCACCAGACAACACCATCCCACATCAGCATTCTCTCTCTAGGGTCAAATGAGATGTGAATCTCATTTAAACTGGGTTCATATGAAACAAAGAATCCAAGAGATTTATATTTGAGCCCAATCACCTCTGCATCTCACAGCCCTGGTACCAGTGAGATAGGGAACACAGAACCTCCTTGGTGTGCAGGAGAGGGAATATTTTGGTAAGCCTCATGGGTGCAGAAGTGGGGAATTAAACTGAGCATTCATTCTCAGTAATTCCAACAGCTGAGTACCTTTAAGATATACTGCCATGATCATAATGTCTTGCCAGTGTTTCACATTAACCTTTAGACTATTTGAATTTAACTCTGTAAGTAAGCTATATAGCTTTCTAAAATGGTAGATAATATAACAAAAAAGGTATAGACATGAATGAAGATATGTGAGCAAAGCAGTTATTAAAACTAGAATGATCTATGCTGTAATATTCTGAGGTATCCTACATGTGGAAATCTAAGGAGCTGGTATCTTTAATTTGTACATGTAGCTGCTAATTGTGAGGTGTTCAATAGGTAAAGTAACCAAAGCTACAAAAATACACCCAGGGAACCAAAAAAGAAAAGACTGCTTCTTTGAGACTATTCAATGTATTGAAAAATGCCATCAGCTCAAAGGCCCAAATTTGTTAATAAAATCAGAGTTAAGCTTCTTTGTCCTAAACTCACATGCAAAACAAGAATGTAAAAATGTTTAGCCATGAACTTGTTTATGGCAGCATGTCAGAGACCACAAACCTGCTGAAGGGATCAAAAAACTACACTAAAAATAGCTGTCTAGAGATCTATTTGTTTTTCCCTCTTCTGAGTTAGTTGTACCCTATGCGTTTGTTCATGGTTCTCTATGTGTGAAAAGTTGAAGAATTACTGCCTAGTAAGTAGTTAGCTGGGAACATCGTTACATCACATCGTATTCCACTTCAGCAGCACATCTTTAAACCAATTTGGTGATTGCAGTAGAGGCAGAACTTAAACTTACGGGGGCATATCCTCTTGATTCATGAACATAACTCCCATTAATGCTAATAGAAGTTATGCACTTGCATTGGAAGGAGAATATATCACAAAGAGCTGATGATCATCTTAGACTAACACAGTAGTTTCTCTCATACAAAATATGTACTCGTTTTCCTCTTAATTCCCTGATGCATATCACTGCCGGCCTAGAAACATAAGCGCAAGTACCAGAAATGATGCATGGAAACAGCAACTGGCAGAAGTTATACTGATGAGAAGGAGAAATTGCAGAGGCTTTCTGAGATGGACCTTATCAGTGGGGAGCTTGGAGGTTAGCTTCTTATTTACACAAGAGAAAATGAAGAGACAGATTGTCAGCTCGTGGAGAAGACAGAATAGACAGAAATGAAGCATCAAAGTTTTCTAGTTTACTTATTAACACAATATGTAATTGGATGGAAGGAGCAGGTTTCAAAAATTTGTCTTACTATAATGACTATAATTTTTTAGAGATCGAAAATGAATCTGACTAGAAAATACCATTAAACTACCAACTTGCTTAAAATTTAAAGGGTAATTCACATATAATGTTTTTATTTAATAGCCCAATTTACAAAACGTCTAAAATTAATGCAGATCTTTTCAGGACAAAATCAGCTGTAACTGCACCAACTAATTTTTGCTCATTTGAACTGAATTATTAATAAGAGAGAAATATACCATATGTTCCCAAAAGAGCTGGATACATTTATTTCAAATAAAATTGCTGTGTTTGGTGGAATATAAGAGG
The DNA here is from genome assembly GCA_002631895.1 of Agapornis roseicollis. Lineage (NCBI taxonomy): Eukaryota > Metazoa > Chordata > Aves > Psittaciformes > Psittacidae > Agapornis > Agapornis roseicollis. The sequence goes on from NDXB01014562.1 coordinate 125,556, forward strand.
TTTAAATGCTTTCAGAGAAATGGGTTACTTATATACTGATTTAATAGAGTATAAATCAGACTGCATAATTAGGGACACAGCTGTTTCCTAACCTAAAGCTGCCAGCTTTTGTTGGTTAAGTTCCTTTATCACCTGCATGGCTTTAATCAGCAATAATTTGTTCTTCTTGTGGAGTAATACAAGTTAATCAATAATTTTGCTGTTTGTACCGTGGTGGAAAAGGGCTTTTATGGCAGGTTTAGCTTAAAACGGGCATCCGTTCTCCTGACTTGTTCACTTGATTTATTTGAATTTATTGTGTTCCTGATACTAATTAAAAATGAAAGTGAAAGGTATTTTGGCAACACAGCCTTTACCTACGCCTGGCACAGACATATATTGTTTTAACTTTTAATACATCTTAAGTCCTCACAATATACACATTTGGGCATTAAACCAAAATCTTGACTCTATAAGATAAAAGTCCATGAAGAATTTTCCTCTTTGAGCACACTTGGAGATTTCCATTCCATCTACACAATAAAAAGGGATGAGTTTTCCTCTTTTATTTAGTTTAGGTTTTAAAAAGTTTCTTGGCAAGATATCAGAGCAGGAAGACTCGGTGCACATTTAATCTACAATTGGAATTTGCTCTTAACCAACATATCTAATGTCAAAACCTTGTTGCACAGCTTTAATATTAGTATTAGTATGAGTAATCATTAAGGACAATGTAAAATTTTACCTTAGGTCAATGTGACTTCATACTATCCCTAAAGAGACAGTCCTGTTCTCTCCCAGCCCTCAGTTACTTCCACCACATCACGTCTAAAACCATGGGATATATTGCTTGGCCAGATCCAGTAGAAAATGGTGAGTGACTGATAACTGTAGATATCCTAATGAGGTATCCCAGATCTCTGGAAAGAAGAATCCCCAGGTGTAGCAGCAAATTTTTATGAGTATTTTCTTGCATCTGGTTTTCACTCAGTTTCTCCTCTAATACAAATCTAAGTGACCAAAACAGTTCAATCTGATCCATACATTACTGCCAACTGAGTTATCTGGTGGTGTGCACTTTTTAAAAGCTACAACTTTGATATAAAAACAATGGAGACTTGCAGCAGCCCTTTGACATCTAGATGTGCATGAAAGAAGTGAAGTTTCATTTGTAAGTCTTAATAGTCATACAGAGGTATGACTCTATACCTATGAGCTATGTTCATACCTCAGATTTTTCCTCCTCTTAAGAAGGTAATAAAACCTAACTCAAATCCCAGCAAAATTAATTCATATGTTCCTCTTAGCATTAGTACCTCAGGGTGGAGATGTCAGGAGGTCTACTTTGAGATGGGATTTAGGTAATACATAAGATGTGTGTATAATATATTCCTATAAATACCAATCTCTAAAAATATGGAGACACCTATACATATATAATTAGGTTGTTAAACACTAGAGTTTATTTATTTTATAAGTCCTGATGGACAAGCTGTAAGATGTGACATTTCAAAGTGAAACAATTAAATTGAATTTGGCCACATAGAAGCTACTGGCTCCTTTCAGCTACTTGTTGAATATTAGAAAAAAAGCAGTATACAATGCAAATTCAAACAAATTATGACTGAGTGCTTTTATTTACATCGAAGATAATCTCTAACTGATGTAAACCTATGAAAATCCAACTCTGAAAAAGGGGTTTAATTTTCCAAGCTCCGCAGTAGCACTCTGGAGACTCCACTAACCCCAACTAAGAGGATATGTTCTAATTGCAAACATAGCTGTGTTTTAATTTGGGGGTGGGGAAGGAGAGGAAACGGGCTGACACCAGGTTTTTATTTTAAATAGCTATATCTTAAGTGCTTCTGCTACTTCCAGTCTTTTTCCTTGCCTTCCACAGGCTTCCACACAGACAACCACTTTTCTTGCTTTTAGAGCTGGAACAGTATTTAAAACCCAAAGAGGCAATATGCATCTCAAAGTAGAAAATTAGCTTTACTCACAAATTATTCATTAAAGAGACTCTCTATCTCCCTATAAGTCTTGCTCAGAAGGAACTTCCACATTCCCAGATTCCAGCTGTGCAAGCTATAAAACTTTAATGCTGTAACTTTTACAGACTAAGAAGGAGTTTCTCCATAGTTAGACTGGTCTAAAGAAGCTGCCACTAAGGGCAGGTTCTAGTACCTTCTAGCTAGCTCTAATTGTCCCTGATAGTAACACCAAGGGGAAAAATCTGAAGCTTCTGACCAGCTAATTGAAAAAAATCACAAATCCTTCTCCTTCCAGTCAGGATAAAAGTAAAATCCATAAATTCCAACAGCCGCAGAAGTGAAGAAAACAAGTTTTGCAAGGCTTTTCTTTCCTCTGAAAGCTCAAGTATCTGAAGATTTCCCTGGCTTGTGTGCATCCAGTGCCTATGTTTTACTACAGATAGCTGCCTCCCCTGGTTTGATGCCAATATGGAAAACACAGAGACCATTGCGCCCTAATTCATTTTGCACATCTGTGTACTCTGTGACATGTATGCCCATGCAAATGTGAGCCATCCATTGTACAGTCCATGTACAGCAGCAGATGCTCCAGAAGCATCACTCTGCAATTAAACATGTACCTGAATTCCTCTAAAAATCCCCTACCCTGGAATAAGGTTGAGGTTTTGGTCAACAGACCTAGTTCTTGGCTCTCCCCATGGCTGAAATAGATGGATTTCAGATAATTTACAAGTTAAACTGTATTTCCTTCTTCCTGAAAGCTGCCTTGCTCCCACAGCCTGGCTTCATTCGGCCCAAGGCCACATTAGCAACTTCATATAATGCTCATATTTCTCACCGTTAAGATAAAATCAAAGCTCCTTTGCAAGTTCATGTCTTGAGAGATACTTCTTTCTGATGATGACCAAGGACTCAGAGAAGGGAGATTTTGTTTATTATTAATTTTGATTTTTTTCCCTCACTCTTCTAAATAACACCATTAACAGTAATAGAAAAGTTATTTGGGAACATTTAGTTTGTAATGTTTATCTTATTGCTACTCAATGTATGTTTTAGGTTTAAATCAATATGTGTAACCAAAGAATTAGTAATTAAAGAGATGATGCTTTCTATGCACAAAGGGTGTGACTTTTGTCCTTTGTACCCAATATCAACTGCAAATGTATGCGTAGCTGTGGAGGTATGACCCCTAATTCTTAATTTTGAAATGCTGAAAAAAAGAATTGATAAGGACTTGTAAACAAGATGTATTTGGCCATTCTTACAGTGCACTTTGATCTATGTAATAGAGGTCAGCACTCAGTGATTCATTCTATATCCTCCCAAATACCTAATTGCCTAATTATTGCATTATTTCACAACCAATCAGCTGAAAGGGTTTGTATGGGACTATGGCAGAATAAGAGGGCTGTCAGTCTTTGGTTATGGTCCTATAGTTCTAATTCAAGAATTAAATATCTGTCTTTTCTAAAAGTCATTACATGATTTATTGGAAAATTGGTAGAAACAGCCCTGGGGGGGTTGTGCTCAAAATCTGGTTTAGAAGAGTGGCTGCTAGCTATGACTTTTGATTTTCTTGTCTCAAAATGAATAGCACTGCCTGTTTCTATGCAAATGAAATGTTTGAATGTATTTTTTTAAGATAGATTGTATTTGTTAATTTAATTGTATTTCTTATGCAGCGGGGTGATTTGTGTTTTGATGTTTCTTTCTTGAGGAAGCAAAATTCTCCCCTTTTGCTACTGATTCTTCAGAAGCGCAGGACTGTTTTTTCTGATGGTTGATAGCTCTAAAATGTCTGCAGAAACTGTAGGTCAAGAATTACAGCCACGGTAAATCATGCCTCATGAATGAGAAGTCATCTGTGATTTCTCTAGGGTTTTTTTGGTCCGTCTTTAAAATGAACATAATAGTCAGAAGAAAATAAAGGATACTTTAACATATTTTGGCATAAATATGAACCATGCAATCTATGCATTTTTATGATATTCAAGTGCTGTTGACATCTAGAATTCAGGCTCTATTAAATAAAGAGGATCCTCTTCAAATAACCTGAAGAAAACAAACATATTTTAGCAAGAGCTGATCCCATAATTATTTCTAAAAATATAATTAGATGATTATTTCCTACCTTTAACCCAGCCTCTCCCCTTGTTTGATGAAGTGTTGCTTGCTTCATGTTCCTTGCTTTATCCATCTTTCAGCTATTTTTAACCAGCCACAGGACCTGAGTATGTTTGATAGGTTTTTGTAGGGCAGTAACTCACCCCTTTCGCTGTGTTTTAGGACTAAAGCAGGATTAGGTGGCTCATGAATCCTGTGAGAATTGGAACTAGGGACACCTGGACTTAGCTGATTCTTTGGTGGATTGGTAGCATCCAGCTCCTTTGGTGTGGGCCAGCAACTTCATCTCTATCACCTGAGTTACCTTTTTATGTGTTTTTGCTGATCCATCTGACTTCATTGCTGGAATAACTGATCCACTTTTGTAATGCCACTGAACAATAATAGTGATTCCCTTTTGCAGCCATTCCCAGAAGAGCTGCAAGAGATAGATAAGGACAGGCTTTGTGGTTTCATTCACTTCCTTCTTTGTAGGAGACTCCTCTTATTTCATGCTTCCCAAGATGAAGGCTCAGAAAAATCAATAACTGCTCCTTTCTCTCCCTTTTTTCTGCCAAGGTGTCTGTGAAAACAATAGCAATTTTGGCTAGAGAGGAGTCACAAAATTGCATGTGCAAAAGCAAACAAGGGGTTAATGTTCCCATTTACACACCTGATAATTTATCAGATTTGGTTTTTTAACATGTACTGTCAGCAGCTGGACTCACATAACAGCCCTAAAGCTGTAAAGAGCAAATAACAGGAGCATCAGATGCAGCTGGACAGATACAATAGATTGAACATCTCCAAAGAACTCCCATTAGAGTCCATTGGGTCAATAATCCACAAACTAAGAAGGATTTACATGATAGACCATAACAGCTGTTTTGGAGCCATTACATTTTATCTAGGCAAAATCTAGTTTTAAAACTATGAAGTTATACGTATTTATGTGAGAGATATTGCTGTCTGTGAAGCTTCCATTCTAGTTACAGAAGAACAAATATATTGCATCAAAATTAATGACAAGATCATAATATGTTATTTACCTGATTCCTCAAAATATCTCCCTGAGAGCTACTGTATTTCTTTGAATGGAGCAAAAACCTTAGAACAAAGCAGTCAATGTGCTCTATGTAGCTATGAATAAGATGCACCTTTATTGAGAATAAAGAAGACAAAAATAGATGTTCTATGTTACTTTGTCATATTGTTTTCAATAGTGATGTAGGAAAACTCAGACTAATATAGTGAACTGTCTTCCAGTGTAGCCAAACTAGGTTAAATCTGTGACAGGAGGGTGGAGAGGTGATGCTACTCCATCTTCTCCTTCCATCACTCTTTGCTCAGGGTATCCAGAGATGAATTTCAGATTAAGTTTAGAGCAGCCTCAAAATTCCTCTAATCTGTGCCAGTGAGGACTTCCTGGCTATCGGTTTCATTCTTTTCTTAGACAAAAGGCTACACTTTTGCAAAAGGAAGCTTGCAATAGGAGAAACTAAGCGAAAAATGAGGGGGAGCTCCCAGTTACTATTAAGCTCTTCTTTTGTGCCAGGACAGTGGTATTAAATGGATGGAGAAAATACCAGGTTCTAACTCCTTAGCCCAAAAGTTTGTACAGTAAAAGAGTACTAAAACCGTATCACAAAACAAGAATATTGTTGCAGTTACAGGGTAAATTTGCAAAAGACCTAAACATTAAAAATTAATCTCAAGACTTTATTATTCCTTTGTAACTCAGCACTGCAATGTTCTTTGTGTCATGGAGATCTCTGCAGTGCTCATATGTGCTCTTATGCCTAGGCAGAATGCCATGAATTAAGGATGGAGCATAAACCTTGCCTTTGAATTTCCTGGCTTTTGTTAGTTTGTGTCATAAACTCAACATTATTCAAATCTAGGGTTTTGTATTTAATATTATTAAATGCCTCCTCATCAATGCCAAGTCTGTAATTGGTCACAGTGAATGGGTGATTAGACAGATAAAGTGCAATTGTGATTGTAAAAACTATCACCAGGTTTGCAGAGGACAATAATTATGTAGCTTATAATGTTTGAAAATATTGCCTAAATCTCTTTCCCACATGTTGTTTGTGATGGAAAACAATTAGACAAAGGATTCTTTTTCTAAGCTGCCTCTGATTCAGATTTGCCTGATGAATGGTCTTTATACTGAACCCAAAGCATTTGTTCCAAGTAAATTATATGTCATTGCAAATGCAAAAGGTCTGCTTCACAATGTTTATTGGGATAAATTAAATCTTCTAAAGACGGTAAACAGAAGGCCTCAATAATTATTCACTTCTGTATAGTTTAAACTGAAAAGGATGTTGCAGTTAGAAGGATGGAGATGAGGCAAACAACACTCCCTGCATTGTGTTAACAACATAAGAGGTACAATAGGGAAATTTAATTTGATACTGATCTACATGAGGCATAACACAGCAACACAGTTTCAAATGCTACTTTTCTAATGGCAGCTTTTGAATTGCAAATTTCCACCAAAACCACCTGATTCATTACTTGAACACGTTCCCAATCAAGTCAAGGAGTTTTCTCTCCGGCATCAATAGGGGCAGGAGCAGGCTCTACTTCCTCACAATTTCAGGAGGTAGATATAAAGCCCAGCGGATGCTTTACTTGTGAAAGCCTTGAGCCTGCAAGGTGACTAGCACACAGGCAGCCTATCTAGTGCTCAACAAAAAAGATGCCTCTGGGCTTTGCTGCAGCAAGCCAAATTTCTCCTTGCTATGAAAGGTCAAGTCCTAGAATAGTCTGCAGCCCTTTTGTAAGTGCTTGCCTTGTGCTCAGAAAGGATACTTTTAAAAGTTGGCAGTGATTTGAAAACATTTTTTCACTTCTGTGGGCCATCCAAAGCCCACTAAAAGAAATGGCAATCTTTCACTTAATGTTATCAGGCTCCCAATGGAAAATTGCACTAAAGCTGGCAGAGCCCTTCAAAGCAGGAGAGCCTTTGGCAGATGCCTCTTTTGCTGGATCTCCGGTGGCACAAAGCTGTACACCATGTACAAGTACGGCACAGAGGCTCTGTGAAAAGCTCTAGAGGTTTCTCACTTCATGTGAGAATGCTGTGATTCAGCCACTTCACATCTGAAAAGATACAGTGGGCCGTCTTTAAAAGGATATTCTTCTCGAGCCTAAAATGAATATACGGGAACTTTAAAGGATGTCAGTTAAATAGTTCATGATCTAGGATAACATAAAATTGGATCTTAAATAACTTCTGTAAATGTTGTCAGATTTTTCTAGTCCCTCCATTAGCTCATTCTTGTAACCATTGTAATTTTTCTAGATTTCCATATGGTTAAAACTCAGTGGAATCTTGTGCATGGGTGATTAAAAATGTCCCATGGAGTATAAAAATACCCTATGGAAAAATACGAGCTGTTACTCAATGACATTGTCTTTACCAGACTATTCCTAAAATTTAAAATATATATTTTTTTTATTTTACTTTTAGTGCTATTTCTACATTTCAGGTGTTTGTATTGCTTGACTTATTTCAATATCCCTGAAACATTTCACCATCTACTTGCTGTTCATTGGTATTTGCAGTCACAAATACACCTTTAACTCACATTCATACATATGCTCCCAGAAAAAAGCTGTATCAATGGGACTTCATCTCTGATCTCAAACACATTTGTTTTTAAAAATACATCAGTTTTGAAAAATATATAAATATTTGCAGGACTGCAGCTACTTGGTAGTGGTACCCATTTTCCTCTTTGTTTGACACTCCCTATCCCTGATACAATTAATAACTTGACATTCCCCGTATCTTGATACCATGCATCCCCATCCATTGACACCAAATCTTTTGTCATCTGAAAGCACTAGTAGGAATTCAGAAGGAGAATTTGTATCCCTGCTTTTCAACAGGAGCAAGGAAAAGGGAATGTATAGCAAAGCAGGTCTAAGGAAGGTGTCGTGGTCTATGGTCACACACAACTATCAGCAAGGACAGGCCCAGATGATCACTTGCATGCTTCATTGCTTAGGGTAGCACCAGTAAAATGCATAGTGGCACCTATCACACTCTCACCTACGAGGTGATGGCATAGTGTATATATATATATATATGTATGTATATATATATTAGATGTGGATACTTTCTTTTAGTGTTTGCAGTAGTTTGTAAATGGAAAACAACTTTGTGAACTCAGATTTTTCTCTGCTTAGCAGATGGCCAAAGGAAGCATTTATGTTGTGTACTAAACAAGCAGACTTGTCTTTGCAAAACAAGTCACTAAAATCCTTTGTATGTGAACAAGTTTTTAATAATGACCTTCCAGAATTTTACTAGTGAGTCTCGCAATAACACACGGGTATTGTTAGAAATGTAAATGTAAAGAGATAAGGAAATTTTCAGGCAAATCTATATTTAATTTCGAAGAAAGCTGCTCGTTTCTAATGGCCCTGTTTGCATGGATATCTGATGGTAAGGCTAGGGGAGGGTCAGAGCAGATAAAACCTAACAGGATCATTGAATGAAAAACAAATATTTATTTTCCCTTTGTCTCTTTGGGACTCATTTGCATTAAAACTGCAGCTTTGGTAGAGACTGTTAGGGAAAAAAAAAACCCTAATTTATTCATTTAATATTAAGAAAGCTCTTTGAGATTAAGATTGTATAAAAACTGATTCCACTCTACATACTTGTCTTTCCACAAAGAATACCAGGCTGAGGCGAATGGTACAGATAGTCGGTTTGTTGTACACCTCAAATTTGCATTTTATTGCACCTATGTATTTTTATAACTGTATTATCGATCCCATTGTCACACTCGGTTTCTTTCCTGAATTTCAGCTCCTATTCTACAAAGCTATTTGTCACTTATTTTAACCTTGAGCATGCAAAACCCCTCACAGGCTTAAAATTAAACAGGAGCTTATGTGAAGTGCCATTTCAGGCATTCAGTCAACCTTGCCTCAATACCTGAAGCTCTTTTGCATCATCTCCACTATCCTCCATGCTCTTTGGCTCTGTTGCTGTTTTTAATGTCTTGAGATTCTTTTTAGAAATGAAACAAATGGGGGTGGATACATTTAACTGAAAAAAACTATTACTGTTTGTTCAAGTCTGGGAAACAGGCATGCTTTAACCTCCTGTAAGGGTATGGTGGGCAATAACTCCCTTAAGCATACTTTACACGAGGGATGCTCCCAGGAGAGACAAGATGGGCTCCCACCTGCACAGCACGGACATGTTGTGTCCATGCTTTTCTTACGTGGTAGAATGTAGATACCCAAGAGGTTGTTTATAATCAGGTAGATTATTCCAGGATACTTTCCACGCTTTTTTATTTCTATCATTGATGCTTTTGACACATAATAAAATGTGATTAATGCACTAAGGTTCCCTCATTTTTTTCTTGTCTGCTTGGTGTGAATCAGCATGGTGCATGAGCCAATAATTTTTAAAGCCTTAATCTAGAAAACTATATAAGCATATTTCTTCTAAACAAGTAGCTAATTTACTTTTAAGCAAAGTTAAAAAAGATCTAAGGTTTAAGTTACTCAGTAGGCATCAGCTCTTAATGGAGTTTTATATGGAATAGCATTTCACATCAAAGTAATTACATCTCTATGCTGATTAAGATTAACCCGACTCTTTAGTATTCCTTTCTGAATGTCAGCTTCAGTCTTCACATAGATTACCTTTAAAGTCAATAGGAGAAGTCATGTGTACATCAAAATATGGAAGTTATCTTTGTTATTAACCTTGAGAAGCATCATTGATTAGTGACAGTAAGTAAGATCTAAAGGTTTTAGAGTAACACTGCTTCAAAAACAGTTTTCAAGGCATATTTGAAAATGAGTCAAATGAAGCTACAAAAATATGGCATTGATATGACTTGGTTTGATAGAGCTGGTTCAGATTAGCTTTGTAATGTTATGTTAATGGTATGTTACAAGTAAAAATCACCACGTTGCCTTGTTTTCCAGTAAAAATTTAACATCTGCTTATGATGCAGAAATGAATAGAAATAGAGCCATGTAAGTGCAATGCTGATGCTCTAAAAAGATCATTTTAATCAATGAAGTGATCAAGACTGTGCTGCATTATTCGCTTAAGCTCCTTTATTACTCAAGTGTGTTTGAGAATGTGACCATATGCTTATAATCCAACTGGGAAAAACATTTGTGTTTTCTGTGGGCTTGGGAGAAATCAAAATATGCTTCTAAAGAGATTTCCCTCCCACTTTTTGGTTTGAAAGGCTTTGCAAACCTTGATAACTTTAGCTTCATATACCATCAGCAGCTCTTAAAACTATTGATGTTTCTTCTCCAGTAGATAAAACAACAGTAATTTGAATCTCTTTCAATGAGTTTTTGGACAGTACAGAACTGGCTTCTGAACTGTACAGGATATTGGGTGTATTCTGCATCCAGAGCCTCTACATCATTAAGTACTTGTATGTTTAAATTTTTACCAGTGGAACTGCTTTTCTTTCAATTTTCTCTCTATATATTAAGTGCAATAAAACATTTTTAAAGGAAGGGAACTGTGCTGTCACTAAATTTAAGACTTTCCAAGATTAAATAAGTATCTGGCCTACTTTACATTGCCTTCAACAGAGACATCAGAAACAAAGGAGTTAGAAATAAAAGAAACCTTTTTTGTATGCTTTGTCCATCTGCTTCCTAAGTAGATGATAACATTTTGTGGGGCATGGTCTGTCCCAGTGAGTTTCAGTGGACCCAGATATTAGGGCCCACTGCAATTTTCTTTGTAAGCCAAGTGTGTTTCAGATGACCACAGAGGTTTTGCTGATGCTTTTTTTGGCATACTATATGTATTAGAGTACTAGAGAGATATAAACAAAATGGTCTCAAATCTGCCTTGGTTGGTGTTTTTAAAAGGCTGTGTCAACTTAGTGGCTTGGTAGAGAAAAAATCCATGGAAGATCAGTAAAAAATATAAAAATCACAAAACCAAAGTTAAATAATGCGTTATTGAAATCCCGCGTAAAAAATAATGAAGTAAAGGATGTTGAGTTGAAAGAAAAGCTGATGAAAAATTGTTCCACTCTGGCGACTGGCTAGCAGCAAACTGCACTCATTTAAGGCTTTGGTCCTTACTCAGGCAAACCCTCAAATGTGTGAAGGTTTTGCTTAAGTGAAGGTTGTTGAGGTTACCAGTCTGTAGCAAACTTGCATGAGACTGACTTCAGTCATATGCATCCAGCTCTGCCTACTTTATTAAGATGTGACCCTTTTCCCACTGCAGGCTCATCCCTTATACCATGATTTGCAGCAATTAATTGGTCTCCTCTAAGCTGACTAGCGAATCCATATACTACTGTAATTACCTGAATGTAAAATATTTAGGAAATATCTATCATGCTCTTGGAAGTCTCAGGTCATTGAAAGAAAGCCAATGAAATTGCAAACACACTGAAGGGATTGGATATCAGCTACCTTTCCTCCCCCCTCCTCATTCTCTTGGCTCTTAGCATTTGTCTCTAGGGCATGACCAAATAGTGGCCATGTGTCGTAAAGACATTTATCATGTAATTACAGCTTTAAGATCAGTTTCTGTTGATGTGAGATGATTACTGTGTATTTCACGCCTTTCAGGTTCCCAGCTGGGATTCAGAGATTTAAGGACATAGGATATATATTTTTGAAATTTATGAGATAGCCATTAATTTAATTAATTGGACCATAAGAGTTCAGTCAGTGACCAAATAAGAATCCTGCAGAACAGAGAGAACCAGATGTTTTATGAAGTTCCGATATTTTTGACATGTATAACTTGAAAAAGCAGAGGCCTTTGTTTCCTCTTCAAGCAACAAAACGTTTCTGTGGAGTAAGAAAAATGACACATCAAAATAACTCATTGTGAAACCTGATATTCGCATACGAATACTGTTAAAATGAGACTATTTTAAGCCTGACTTAAAATATATCGTTCTTACGTGTTAGCAATAGATCAGTGCTATTTCTACGTGGCTTGCATCAGTACTTGCATTTTAAAGTCTGGGCTTAGACATTGTAAGTGTGATTCTTTGAGTTACTTTCAAGGTTTTATGTTGTTATTTTGTTTGATTTTGTGTTTTTAAATTGAGATCTGATTTGAATTATTGAGAGAAACCCTGTCACCGAGGTGATCATGCAATGAGATGTCCAATGCTTTCAGTATGCCCTAGCCTTATACAAGGATTCATGAAAACAGATTTCCATTGAACTCTAATTTCTGCTGATATTTGGGTCAGCTTTTACCATCCTTGTACCCATTTAAATAAATATATACAATTTTTAAAGCCTTCATTAAAGCAGTTTAGGATTTTAGTGAAAGGAATTTAAGCTTTCTTGCCATTATCTCACAATGTGAGAGGCAGCAGGCAATCCAGTACAGCAGCTGTGTCTGGATTGCAGAGGGACAAAACATTTTATGGTTGGCCACTTTTAAGAAAATCAGTTCATGATGATTTCCTCTTAAAGAATTCAGCCTGGCTCCGGCCCAGAAGTGGTCCCAGACTTCAAAATTCAGCACAAGCAGCTAGAAGAAGCAATTTTAAGGACACAGCAAGATGGAATTTCATATCATGGTGCAAAACTCACCATGCACAAAGCTTGGTTTGCTGTTCTTGCAGCCTGCCTGTGCCCCTGGGCACTGGCACACCTGCATGGGCGCAGTAAAGCCTGTGTAATGCATCATGAATTAAGTCCAAAGGCTTCTTCACAAAATGGTGCTGGCTGGCAGAGCTCCACAGCATCAATAGGCTTATACTAAAGCCACTAAAACACTTCCCTGTTGTACCTCCACCTTATGGTCACAGCCACAAATGTCATCTGCTTTCAGATAATGAGACACATCCAGTTGTGACAAACTGATCCAGCAAAATATTTTTACCCTTTATTTTCCTTTGGGCAATTGGAAATTACTGTGGGAACAATAAAGCAAAGGAGTTACCAAAACTTGAATCAGCAGCTCTATTTGTCTCTTCTGTTGAAGGAAAGCTAAGCATGCAAATCCGGCAGTGGCTGAGGATTGTAAGACAATGAGCAAGCAGACAGGTGTGATTTACACTAGGAAGAAAACAAGAGAAGTGTTGTGAGAGCAAGGAGATGATATCTGGTTTTGAGGGCACAGCCCTGGCCCTGGTTGTCCCAAGATCACTTCACATTGCCAACCAAGCTGTTCTCATGCTTAATTTACAGCTCACAAGGTTTGTGTACCATCTAATGAAAAATCTCAATGGGAACTTGCAAGAGAAGGTAAAAGAGTCATGCAGTTATTCACATTTCTGCAGAGAAAGGGAGAGCTCCTTTGGCCCAGAGAACTGACCTAAAGATAACTGATACCAAGGGATGCCATCAGGGATTTTATGATCATCCTGCTTCTTTTGGGTTGTAATGTTATGTTTAATGTGACACCAGTCTTCATCTCTTGTATAATTCAATGTTACATTTGCAGTACAGCAGCAGTTAACAGTGGCTTGAGAAACTCCAGTGGAAGTAAATAGCCCAGCCTCGATGATGAGTGTTGTTTGGCATGCACAAGTGCTTTGGTTGTGTCTAATGCATGGAAAAAGCAACAGGAATTTTCCCAAGATTGCTCACAACCATGCTCAGAAACTGATTTTGCATCATAACTTGGGGCTCTGACCATTTGTGGTGCAAGGTATCTCTTCATGTCTGTCTTCAAGTACATAGGGACACTGGTTAGCCATCTCTTCCCTGCTGGGCTTCTCACCTTGTATGGTAGCATTTTCTCCTTTCCTGAGGTTCATTCTTTCTTTGTGGCCAGCATGTCCAGATATATTTGTTTTCATTACTTTCAGCTAGAGCTGCTGTCTCACCATGAGTTACCATTAACATCCCTATTCAAGATGTAGAACAGCTTTGCCCAGCACTGTATCTAAGATCACAGAATTACCAGGTTGGAAGGGACCTCTAAGATCATCAAGTCCAACCAACGCCCTACACCTCCACTAAACCATGTCATCTAGTTCTATATCCAGTCTCTTTTTAAACACATCCAGGGATGGTGACTCCACCACCTCTCTGGGCAGACCCTGCCAATATTTTATTATTCTTCCTGTGAAAAACTTCTTCCTAATGCTAAGTTTTCCTCAACTCCAGGAGTTTTTCTCATTCCATGCTCATAATTTTCCATGGGAAGACTAACTTTTTCCACTCAAACTTTCATCAGTTTCAAAATATCATATTTTTTCCTTGAGCTAAAATATCTTACATGTCTCCCAAATTCTTTGGAGCAAACTCTTTAAGGAAAGATATTACTGTATCTATAGTCCCATGTAATTGAATCCACCTCTTCCTCTATAACATGTCTGTTAATCATGTTTACTTCTTTTTAAATAATAAAGTAAAATGTAAAATATCACTAAACTATTGCAAATGTCTATTTAGTTTGACACAGGCCCAACAGAAAATAGGATTTTACTATGTTAATGCATATTGTTTGCCCTTTCCTTTGATAAATGCTTGCCTTTGAGGTAAATTTATCTTCATGCATCTTTGCACTTTAAAATAGTAATAAAAGATCCCGAAATCTCTATGACTTAGGCCTATGTGTAACTAAGAGCAGTCCTCTTGCAAACCAATTTCCATGCTCTCTTTGAAGCTGATACATGAACATTCTATATTGGTAATATTCAATACCAATATAGTCATGAAAAATTCAGCCCCTACTCTCATCTTAAAACTGTTGATGGATAGACTATCTTAAGTGGAAACAAATATGCATTTGCTATGGGCTGGTTTGTGTTTATATAAGCTATTTAGCTTCAGAGGTGACCCCTAAGCTTATACTGTATCAGGAATANATATAGTCATGAAAAATTCAGCCACTAATAAATGGGATTTATTTATTTTCTACCATTTAAATTGCCCCTACTCTCATCTTAAAACTGTTGATGGATAGACTATCTTAAGTGGAAACAAATATGCATTTGCTATGGGCTGGTTTGTGTTTATATAAGCTATTTAGCTTCAGAGGTGACCCCTAAGCTTATACTGTATCAGGAATATCATGGAAACATCAGTCCCTAGCTGCTGCCTGCTTTGCAGAGAATAGAAATCAATACAGTAAGGTAAGACTCATCAGAGCAGTAGAGGTAGCTATCACTACTATTGGCTGCAAAGGCATATGCACATCAGTAAACCCTTTAGTCATGAACACCAGTTTTTGGCCTATATTTCTCCTTTCTTGTACCCTGGCATGACATGAAATGGATTTGAGTGCATAACTCCTGCTTGCTTTCTTCCTCCTATGCCTGAATAATAGATGCATATTTGTATTTTGTTCTTCTTATTAAAATAGAAGAAAAAACTCTCTGTCTCGATACCTACATGCTCTGAATTGCCTTGGCAATGGTCTTTACATGGCAATTACATTGTCCTCTTAGAAAAGAGATGTTATAATTTCTACATATTTCCCATAGCATCAAAACTCACAGTTGCCCTTTGCAAGCTTGCATTTGCTTCTTTGTGTAATACCCAGGCAGGTACCATGCTGGTATTTCTTTACTTCATCCCTTTAGATGTTAAAATCACACCTCTGTGTAATGGTCATTCCCTCTTTTTATTCTTTTTTCCTCCATTAAAAATAACAGAAAGAGAAAGAGGCATCAAAAGCAATTTTTCATTTCCACATGTGGTAAACCCAGATGTCAGGCTTTTTGTGGTGATGTGATTCATATCACTTCAGTATGGGATGTTAGCTCTGCATTTAGTCTTGCCTAGACTGCAACGAAGGACACCGATTACTCTGCTGATTCGAGCTAAAAGCTGCAGGAGAGGCATTAGAATACAGGAAATGTATAGGGGAATGCAATTTCAAAGTGGATGAAAAATGTGTGAGTGGATGAACATTCAGTTAGGTAATTACAGCTCAGGTTTAGTCCTGAATTTTCTTCAGCCTTACTTGAGGGAGAGCCTAATGGCCACATCTGAGTTTTAATGGCGACATTTGGGCAAAAAGTATGGCTATTATGTGAGCAAATGTAGCACTTTATCCTGGAGGAACAGATATCACCTTCAGTGTCAAAAGGAAAGAAGAATCAATTCTGCGATGTGAGCTATGAAACTTTTCAGTGGGAAATCCTAGAGTGGTCTCACTCCATGGGGAGGGGAAGAGAAGATGGTGCCCGAGCCGGGCTCGTGCTCAGCACAAAATACATGGTGAGAGATTGTATCTGTTGATTTCAGTCACCTGAGTGATGCTATTCTAGTTTCACAACAGCAGGAAAAGAGAATCTATAATTATGCAAAACCAAATAATTTAGATCAAAAGACATACAAAGCCAGATGAAATATGAGTGCCATTTTCATCCTCAGATGAAAGGTATGTTTCAGAACAAGCCAGTTCTTTAGATCAATAATAGGAGTTTTAATATTCATAGCATTGGGTGTCTCTTCGGCTAAAGTGAATACTCCACTTTCTGAAGGAAACAGCTTCAGTTAATCTATGGTAATTAATAGATTCAGGTAGCTTTTGTCAAATGGGGTGGCAGAGAGAAAGTCACTAAATGACTAGAGTAAGAACAACATCATTTTTTATGCCAGGGCACTCCTGGAGAATGTAAATGAACTGTGTCTACTCACCCTTATAATGGGAAAGTACCTATTCAAGTCTTTAAACCAGTATCTTCCACTTTTCATAGACATGTTCTAGTGAATCTGTACTGGAGACAATGTCTTCATTGATGATAACGTTGGAGCTGTTCCTTTCTGCAGGACATATTTAGTCAGGCATTGAACCACAGAGCCTGTGAGTTGCTCGCTAGACAGTTGGGAAGAACGGTCTCCAATGAAACTGGGGACAGGGATTCAAAGTCACTTAGGCAGGGGGAGAAGCTTCATTTTGGACTCTCAGATCTTAAAGACTTGTCCAAAAGAGAATATTATGCCCTGCATCTTTAGTATAAAAGTCTGGTTTCAATTTTTTCCTGTTAAAAAAAGAAAAGAGAGCCTGTAATAAGGATATACCAAAATCACTATGGCTCAGATAAACTCTTTCACTTTACATAAAACCAGAATATTTGTTGATTTATTCTTATTTTTAGTTAGAAAAAAATATAGTAGAATGGTGAAAACAATGTTTGCTCTGGCTCTTCTCAGTTCTAGTTCTGCAAATCAGCCCATACACACCTGCTATCTGCAGTGCCTTAATTGCTTGCAGAGCTTTTTATGGCCAGTTTAAACCCCAAATGGACCCCAAATTGCAATTACTGCTGCATGCTTGAGGCTAACAAGAGGAACAAAGCAAAGAGTAATGGACAGCCCTACGACCCTCCCATCTCAAACTGAGCTTGTCTCCAGCTGGGACAGAAGTGGGCAGGAGCACGAGGAACCCCACGAGGAACCTCACTGTGATGTGAGATGTGCTGCTTCCGTGAAGTCCTAAAAGGCTGGATCATGCAGATAAGTTCATCCACATGTGCCTACCAGAAATTACCTCTGGGTTTTAACTTTTCCTTTCTTTTCTTGAAGATCTGCTGTAGTGACATTTGTGCACAGGCATCACATCAACAAACTTCCGGGGTATTTCTCTTGTTATTTATTGCAGTACCTTGCATTTCATTGCCAGGCAATTTGATCCCTCAAACAATCACAATCTGAATGTCCTTAAAGTGAACTGATGTACTGTACTTAATAGCCTGGTGACTTCATGGATTAGACTGATAGAGCTGGTGATGAATAGGGTAAGTATAGTTAACAGCCATTCTTAAACAACTTTGAGTGTCATTAATTTTGTTATAGGACAGATTAATCTGAAATGTCAGGACTTGCTGTACTAGACCTAAAATTGTATTTTCAAACCAATTTTAACAGATTGTATTTCACTCTTGACACAAAATTCATTTACTCGCTTTAGATTGCAGCTTTTATTGTAATTGTATCAAATTAGAACAGGGCATTAGAACCATAGAAAACTAAATTGAAGTTATAGGAAGATGCACTAAATTTCTTTCTATTTTCATTTTTAATAGATTTCTCTCCGTAAAACAAGCTCAAGTATATGGGCACTGCTGTAGGTTAAGAAATTATAACTGCCTTATGTAGCTGTATAAATCATGTAAATCACATGTAAACCATACCCATACATAGGACAATACCTAACCTGTTGGTTATCTTATATATATCAACAGAATATCTGCTTTTCTTTTATGAATTTGTTATTTGCTTTGATAAGGGTCACAAATCATGCATTAAAGCCACTTAAATCAGCTTCAAACATCCAGTTAAAGAGCAGACTGAATGGTTAATAGTGACAAAAATTAGAAGTGAATTCAGACCCCATAAGGACAGCAAACAGAAGGGTTCCTTCTCTGAAAGCTTTGAAATGCAGTTTGAGGATGGGTTACATAGCCTTTGAAAAGGAGTAATTTCCCCTCATCCCCCAAAGCAATACATTGCAGATACTAAAGAGCTAAATCAATAATCTCTTCATAGGCAAACTGGGCAGCAAGATGTGTTTGGACAGAAACATTTCTTGAATAACTTTGAATTATGAATAAATTCGTGAAAGTACCAGTCAGTTCACAGATAATTCATGAACTGAAATAAGGGCAAAATTTGTCGAATAAATTATTCACTGCAAATAGTTCCTAAGCTCTCCAAAGTACTATTACACTTCATTTATCTCTTGCCTTAGGGGTAGATAAAAATACTCAGAAAAAATTATAACTAACCTGAATTTTTCCTTAAAAATCCAAACTGGAACATCTCCTTCCACAGTATTTTTAAAGGTAAGAAGCTTGTTCAAAGGCAGCTTTTATTCCCCCTCCACAGGTCTCTGATTTTTATCTTAAGATCAGCAATAATAAGGCCAAAGACCAGATCTAATTCCAGGTCCCCAGGGGTTACAGCAGTTCCTGACGGAAGATCTGGTTTACTGCAAGATGTCCAGAACAAAATGAAAAATCATGGAGTTTTTCTGGTGACTGCTTAAAATTCTGAGCTTTTTCTGTTAAATATTCTGTCTCCAAAGGGAGCTGTGGCTGTATGAAACCTGCAAATGCAGAGATTTTGAATGTGCTTCCATCACTGTACCAGCCTGTGAAATAGCGTAGGAGGCTCATTTGATGTAAATGAAGGCAAACCAATGAATAATAGAGGTATCTGCAAATTTTCTGTGCCAAACTGGTGAGTGTTCTGTGGATTTATAAGAATTATATTTGGAATCATATTCTGAAAAGGAAGCAAGAAGAGGCAGCAAAAATGTCACTAGGGGGACATCAGGTTAAGTAATTCCTGGTATCAAGAGAACAAAAAAGCCTGTGAGGGAGATCAGTAGAAATGGCTTTTATACTCTGTATTGAACCAAATTGACACTTGTGTCTGCTATAAAATAAGAAAGAGAAAAAATACAAAATACTTAAGTCTTTTCTGGACACGAAGGAATAGAGGATCTTTTCAGATGTAGGCAGATGCTGGAAGATTGAGGCATCTCTTGGTTTATAGAAACCATACAGAAATATGAAGTATTTGGGATTCTACCCTGATTATTCAAGATGAATCTTGGCAGTATGGCATAGGTCACCCTTCAACAATATTTCATGGAAGAAGGCAGGTGCAGTTGGAACTAGTTTGAGCTCATGCTCTTCTGCCTTTTTTATACCAGGCAACATGAACTCTCCATACCAAAGCAGGGAGATGAGACCATGAAATTCAGACAGTGAGAAAAATCATAGAATCATAGAATATTTTGGGTTGAAAAGGACCTTAAGCTCATCCAGTCCCAACCCACTTCCATGGGCAGGGATGCTTCCCACTAATGACTCTTAGCAGTGCTTTCAAGACAGGTTGTCACAGTTTAAGCCCAGCCACACAGCTCGTGCATTCACTCAACCCCCCTTTCTTGCCCTCCCCTGCTTCCAGAGGGATGGGGAGGAGAATCAAAAGAATGCAACTCCCACAGGTTGAGATAAGAACAGTTCAGTAACTAAGGTAGAACACAAATCACTGCTGCTGCCACCAATAATAATAATGATAAAGGAAACATCAAGGGAAAAGAATACAGCATCTCACCAACCACCAAGAGGTAACTCATGACACCCCACCCCACTCAACACTGACCGAATACCTCCTCCAACCCCCTCAGAGCCCTAGGCCTTCTGGGTAACTGCCCTCAGTTCTACATCCTGGGCATGACGTGCTATGGTATGGAATACCTCTTTGGTCAGTTTGGGTCAGGTGTCCTGTCTTGCTTCCCCCTGGCCTTCCCTCCTCCCTGGCACAGCATGAGACTCACAAAGTCCTTGGTCAGAGTAAAACATTCGAGCAGTAACTAAAAACATTCCTGTTATCAGTTTTGTTCCTAGCTGAAAGTCAAAACACAACTGCACCAGCTACTATGAAGAAGAAAAAATGACTGCTACTGCTAAACCCAGGACACAGGTTTCAAGCCCAAAGGAACCTACATCAAGAAAAAGGAAAACAAAACACTATGTAATTCAGAACTTGCACATGGGATAAGTTGTATTGGGTTTTCTTCTTAGATCTCGAGAAAAGAGGATTCAGGACAGTATATATGTAGCAATATTTTGTCTTGTACATTGGGTCACATTAAATTATACTAACCCCAATCTACAACCTCTTGACATGCTGCCACATCAATGGTCATAGAATCATAGAATAGTTAGGGGTGTAAAGGACCTTAAGATCATCCAGGTCCAACCCCCCTGCCATAAGCAGGGACACCTCACACTAAACCGTGCCACACAAGGCTTCGTCCACCCTGGCCTTGAACACTGCCAGGGATGGAGCACTCACAACCTCCCTGGGCAACCCATTCCAGTGCCTCACCACCCTCACCGTAAAGAATTTCTTCCTTATATCCAATCTAAACCTCCCCTGTTTCAGTTTGAACCTGTTACCCCTTGTCCTGTCATAGAATCATAGAATCATAGAACAGTTAGGGTTGGAAAGGACCTTAAGATCATCCAGTTCCAACCCCCCTGCCATAAGCAGGGACACCTCACACTAAACCATGAGGTCCTTGAAAGACACCAGCAGCATTCTCCAGGGGAACAGGTCGGTAGGCATTTAACTGTGTGCCGGGCTCTCCTTGCTTCGTCAAACAAAAAGTAAATTAGACAGGTCAAACATCGTAGATCTAATCTCACTGTGAACTGAAAACATAGTAGCTCTCCTACCACTGGAGTAAAGCAGAGCCTGCGGTGACCCCACCATGAACTGGAGGGGATGGGAGATCACCAGCAGGTGCAGTCTGGGAGGACTCAATGTCGCATTCAAGTTTATTCTTTGTATGGTTCTGAGAATGGCAGGATTGTGTTTTGAATCCAATACCCCAGGGCTTTCACTCGCTTTCTCACAATTACCTGTGCAAGAAGAAGGGGGAGAAAAAAAATAGAGAGGATTCTTCTGTGGCATAGCAGAAACAGTCAAGGGCAGTTCAGATTAAAGACCATGATTGGCACAGGCTGTGGAGAGGGTAAGCCAACTAAATAATAAAATAGAACCATCCTGTTTAATAGAAACAAATTGCTCTCCACTTCTCACTGACACAGATAGTGGGGCCATTTGTACCTGCTGCCCTTTGTTGGGAACAACAGCAAGGAAATGTACTCGTCTTGAGCGGGATAAAATTCTTTTTGTTGTATTTGGCTATCTCAGTCCGCAGAACAAGCACAGCAGTTAAGTAGTTGAGCTTCCTTGTACATTTGTTTGATTAAAGGTCTGTAACACTGGCTCAGGTAGAAACAGCTCAGCTGCATAAAACTGCAATGAATGAAGGGCTTGTTAGAAAGCAGCCAGCGAGACACGGCAGAGCTGGCTTCTGAATTAGCTCTGAATAGGAGCTTGTTGTTTTTCTTGTTCACTTTGGTATGGAAGGACAAAACTGTACATTTTGAATTACATGCGATGAGATCTGGGCTAGTTTGCATGTGTATATTGGGAAAACTGCTAAAAATGAGGGTGAGCTCTTTTTGAAAGTCAACCCCTGAAAACAAATATCCTTCAGATGTCCCTGAGTGCTCCAGTTAACATTGGCATTTCTAAAGGTCGGAGTGGAGTGTGTCAGAGCATATTTATGAACTGACCAAAGAGAAGGTTTTAATTTTGATCATAAATGGGCTGGAGAAAATCCAACCAACTGCCTGGCTGAAAAAAAGGGAAAAAACATCCAGCATTTATTTCTGTTATTTTCTAATCTCACTGGGACACAAGCATGTGTAGCAGACCTCTTACAGTATAAGCTTAATTTTGAATCCCATGTTCAGTGATGGCTGCTCCAGCTATTTCTGCTTCCATCAGTTCCCATCAAATAAAATGTGCTCAGTCATCATCACAAGCAGTTCAGTTTTGCTGAACTGATGCTGTAGTGAGTGTGTCAATGTGTGTCTATACATATGCGTAATGTAGGTATATATACAAACATCACTTTACTGATGCTTTCTAAATGTTGTCTGGTTTCTTCAAAGAGTTTCTCTGTGTAAATGGACTAGGGTAGATAAACTCTGACATCTGTGCGTGTGCAGCTGTGTTGCTGATAAAAACCCACAAAATGCACAAAATTCTGTCTTGAAAAAAGTGTTAAAATGACTCTGCTCCTAAAATTTGGTATGGCGGTAATCAGTGCCATAATCAATGCCATCACAACAGTTTGATTTGTTACTTTTAAGGTAGTCCAGCTATAATGGAAGAAAATTAACCTCTTGTACCTTTTACTAAACACTGGATGATTTCCTGGGAAATGCTTTTGAAATGTGCTTGCGCCATGAGAGAAATGCAAACTTGCTTAAATATGAGTGTGCACCTATTCCCTGTGCTTTCAGGATAGAGAATGTGTTTATTCCATTGCCCATTAGCATCAGTACATATTTCTTAGATGTGATCTCTATGTAGCATCAAATGGTCATAGCTCTGTTGAGCTCATTGTTGTGAAAGATTTGCCCTGCAGCCTCTTAACCTGTGGGGAAAGAAGGTTTAAATGGTGAATTATGAGCATAGAGGTTGCACCTGCTCAAGTAAGTGTATTATAGCATTTAAGAGCTTAAGAGTTATCCCTTTTTTACGACCGGAATTTCAGGAAATGGGACTCTGTCTGTTTATGGCTGAGTATGTTTGTAAGAATTTGGTTTTCAAGAGGGTACTGATCTCCTCAACTGAGCCATGAGTGCTCACGGTTAAAATCTGCTTTGCACAGCTAAATCTGTATTAAAATCACACAGTCTTTCTGTGACTGTCCTACGTGTTGAGAGTATTTCTGGTATACAGAACACAATAAAAATTGCCTCAAGTTCACACTTACACAATTAATCAGTACTTGATAATCTACCAATGGATAGACCCAGAGTGTAGTTTTGAAAGAGAAATATTTATGTATTATAGAAAATTGTGGATGATTTTTTTTTTTTGTTTCAGAATAGGGTTTTTTTTTAGAATTTTTAACGTTTCTGCTTTTCTGACAGAAAATAACTTTTGGTTATAAAAGAAAAAATGGAGAACAGACTGATGCAAAATATCCCTGCGATTGCACTAGCACTATTCTCATCTCATCTGCTGACTAATCAAAACTGGTGGAAGACAAGGATTCTCTTTCAGTTAATCCTGTTAGAGCTAGGCTGGTCATGCTTAGCTTCATCTGCAACCCAACCAACACCAATGGGTCTTCCTGACCAGCAAAACATGTCTTAGATTTGACTTAACTTCAAGCTGCTATTTTCTTTGAGAGGTTCTAGGTTAATGTGCTCTTGTTTTTCTGATTTCTGGCTTATTTTATAGCTGTCAAGTGAAAGTGGGAAACCCTGGACATGACAGTGACTGGGGAATGCTGTCACAGTCTTGTCCCAAGGCAACTGGGGAACAGAAGGTGAGGAAAACCACCTGCTCTCTACCCAGTGGTAGAGACAGTGAATTGTCCTTAAACAGGACTAGTCAGTGGCTGGGAGTGGGTAATGAGTAAGAAATTGTCAGTAAAATATCCAGTGTCACAATTAATGGCAAAACAACTCTTGATAGTGTGTGGAGTACAAATGTAGGGTTAAAAAGTTATTCCTCTAAGGATACTCTGTGTGATTGAAGGAGGAAAAAACTAACATGTGCTATAGAGCTTCGATGTTTTGAAATTTAGAACCTAAAAAATTACTCTGTCAAAATCACCTCAGTAAATCAACTCTATGTGCATAAGGATTCCTTCAAATATCTTTCACAATTTAAGCTTTTTAAGATTTACAAGGTTTAGTTATTGTCCTGGGTTCAGCAGTTGCAGTCAGTTTTTCTTCTCCTTAGTAGCTGGTGTTTTGACT